>OY776277.1:49480613-49540613 GCA_963675445.1 Linnaemya vulpina
GGTTGGGGGTTGTTTACTTTGGCATTGTATATATTCAACCGTTCAGCTGCATGCAGATCTATAGGCTTCATTCCTGCTATAACCAGAACTGCGGATGCGGATACGGTGCGATATGCTGACGTAACCCGTAGCGCTGCTACCCTTTGCACGGCCAGGAGTTTTTTCGCTCTGCTTTTGGTGCTTAATGTTTCAGCCCATATTTCGCATCCGTATAAGAGGATGCTATTTGCTGTCTCCATTAGTAGCTTACGTTTTTTTGGGAGTGGTCCCCCGATGTTTGCCATTAATCGGCTGAGCTGCATTGTTGTCTTTGCGGCTTTTTGTGTTGCGTACTGGATCTGATTTGAGTAGGTCAGCTTTGGGTCCAGTCTTACTCCGAGATACTTGACTATTTTTTTAGTGGGTAGTAATATATCACCTATGTGCATTTCCATCTCGACTGGTATTTGTCGCCTGGTAAGTAACAACAACTCTGTTTTATGCATTGCAAGCTGTAGGCCATGTGAATCTAGCCAGTTTTTGGTTCTTATCATCACTTGACTCAATTTGCGTTGAGCGTCCTCGGTGTTTCTTGCTGTGATGACAGCTGCTATGTCATCGGCGTACCCCACAAGATATGTGTCTTGCGGCATTTCTTGCTTGAGTATTTCATCATAGGTGGCATTCCACAGGGAGGGTCCCAGAATGGAGCCCTGCGCTGCCCCTGAAGTAACCTGTATTTTCTTCCTTCCTGCGCTCGTGTTGTATATGAGTATTCTGTCCTTCAGATAGTTACCAATCATTCTTGTAAGATATTCTGGTAACTGGAAATTTCTCTTGAGGGCGTATAAAACATCAGACCACCTGAGGCTATTAAAAGCGTTTTTTACGTCTAGAGTTGCCAGTAGAACTATTGGTCTAGAGTAGTGATTTCTTTGTTGAGCGGCGTTGACTGCATCTACTACGTCTTTTAGGGCGCCTACTGTGGATTTTCCTGATCGGAATCCATGTAGTCTCCTGGAGAGATTTCCACCTGCAATGATAGCTTCTTCAAGCCGAGGTTTTATCAGTCTCTCAAACAACTTGCCTGCCGTATCCAGCATACAGAGTGGTCTATATGAAGATGGCGATTCAGGGTCCCCTTTCCCTTTGCTGATCAGTACCAGACTTTTTTTTTTCCAAGCGTTTGGAAAAACACCTTCTCTTAAACAGCTGTTATACATTTCCAATAACAGTCTGGGTTTGTTGTTTGCAATCTCTTTGATTTTTTCAGCTGGTATTCCGTCAGGTCCGGGCGCTTTCTTATTCTGAAGACCACGAGCGGCTGTTTTGATTTCTTCCAGTGTAAAGGGGGGGAAGTTTGTAATTATTCTAGTTTCCTCTTCTTCTTCTCTCACTTCATGTTTTGGGAAGAGCGTTTCGACGATGTTTAGCATGGTTTCTTCATCCATTTCGCTCACTGTATTTGTCATTCCTAATTTTTTCATAACAATTTTATAGCCGAGACCCCAGGGGTTTCGGTTTATGTCATCTCTCAGTTCCTCCCACTTCTCTCTTTTGCTGCTGTTTATCGCATTCCGGAGTTGTTTCTTGGCCTCTTTATAGTTCATGTGGTCAATCTCTGCTGTTCCTCTTCGCTTAGCTCTTGTGTATTTTCGCCTTTGTCGAATGCAATTTCGTCGGAGTTCATCTATCGAGTGGTTCCACCAGTACACTGCAGCTTTGTTTTTTGGCCTCTTCATCTTCGGCATTGCTTTATTGCATCCCTTCGTGATTATGTTCATAACTTGTCTGACGATAGTGTTTGCATCTCCATATATTTCTGTTGCTTCTGTTTGCCTATTGATTTCTGCCAGGAGGGTTAAGGAGTCTAGTTTATTTACATTCCACTTACGGGTGGATGCGTTTGCTTTTCTTGCTAAAGTACTATCGCTGCAATTGAGGGAGAGAGATATGTACTGATGGTCGCTGGCTGTGTATGTTTCAAGGACGTTCCAGCTTTCTATTCTGCTTGCTGCGCTCTCAGATACCAGAGTTATGTCGGGAATGGTGCCATTGCACCCGGGACGTCTGAAGGTCCTCTGTTAGCAATGATCAGCCCAGTTCTAGCTAGCATTTCTAACACTCGTCTTCCTCTCGAATTGGTTGTTTGCATTCCCCATTCTACGGCTTGTGAATTGAAGTCTCCCGCCACTACGAGGTGTCCGGCGAACTCTCGTGCAGTGTCTTCTATACCATCAAGCTTCTCTTGGAAGTCAGCTGTGCTATCGCTGGGTGTGAGGTAGCAGCTAATTATTATTATTTCGAATTGTATCCATACGAACCCGTTTCCTCTTCCATTTTTGTTTGGTTTTACATTTCCATTGGCTGAGATCCATATTGCGGCTGTTTTTGATTCATCTTCGAACCATAGTCCAGTACTCATCTGGCAGTACTGCTCACTTATGAGTACGATATCTGCTTTTTGTTCTATGGCTATTTGCGGTAGTAGAGCATGTGCCACTTTTCCTCGATGCATGTTTGCTTGTAATATTTTCACTGCGCCTTTGATTTATTTACTTTACAACTTCTTGAGCCTGGCAGGTGATTTGCCATACTCTTTTTTTCTTCGGAGCAAATGCAGCACTTTGGTGGTCTTTTGCATTCTTTCAGTTTGTGACCCTTCTCTCCGCACCTGATGCATAATCCCATACCTTTCCTATCAGGACCCTTACATTCCCACTGCATGTGACCATTCGTAAAGCATCGGAAGCAGCGTTTTGTTTCCTCGAGGTATCTTATTCGGCAGTTTGTTACTGCGATTTTTATCCTCCTGGTCTTCAGAAGATTTTTCGCAACTGATGTTGGTAGGCAGACAAAGGCCTTCCTTTGTTCTCTACTATTTTCGGCTGTTAGGCGAACGGTTATATCCTCTTCCGCTGCATTTGTTTCCTTACGTACTGCAGCAATAACCTCTTCTTCTGTAGATAGGGAATCAAGGTCCTGAATCTCTATTGTGACTTTGGGCCTCAAGTCTTGCACTGTGGCTGCTTCTTTGAGAGTTCCTTTGATAGAATTATAAAACTCGTCTTTCTTACCTCCTCTTCCCATTACAAGCAGTATTGCTCCGGTTTTTGTCTTCCGTATGGATTGTACTGCTACGTCTTGCTTCTCCGGTTTCACATTTTGCCTGATACTCCTTAGTACGTCCGCATAGCTATGGCCTTCTTGTGGCTTTATTATAACGGCTGCAGGCCGCTCTCTAGGCTTCTTCTGTTGTGGCTTTTTTCTATGCTCTTTACTCTTATTCTTTTCTACACCTTTGGGGGTATTAGTATCTTCTGTGTTGTTGTGCAGTTTTGATACTTTGTTCCTGTCATCTGCTGTCTTCTTTTGCTTCTTTCCAGGGTTGGATTCTGCTGGGCTAGAAGCATTGCGCTTATTTTGGGGTGTTGGAGGTAATGGCGTCGTATTGATGCCGCTCACGCCTGACTTGCGGATGATTTCCTCTTGCCTTGGCTGTGATCTGCTTTTTTCTCTGTCTCTTTCCGCATTTTTCCAGTTTCTGCGGTAGTCTGTAACTACATCCATAAGTTCCTCTAACTCTGACACTCCATTTTGGACATCCATGCTGATGTTTCTTTGTTTGGTCATTGCCAGACGCATTCTTTGGAGTACCTTTTTAAATTTCCCAAAGGCTTCTTCTTCAGACAGCCGCATTTTCACTATAAATTCCTGTCTAGGTGAGCTGTGTTTCACTGTGGGTTGGTCTGGCGTGCTTATTCCCATAGTACTTTTTTCTTGAGGAGTATCAAGAATATCCTCTTCGACTCGTATGGAAGAGGGTATTCGACTTACGGGAGATCGTCTAGTTTTTGTGCTGCTGTTGAAAATCGTATCAGTTTCTCTACGCTCTTTATTTTTTGGTGTTTTAAGATTTGACATTTTGTGCTAAAAGGGTCCCACCTTGAAGTCGTTATCTGTACCCGTTTGTGTAGTCGCCCTTTTGATAATCTCGAGGGTCCCTTTGCATGCAGTGAGGTCCTCGCGAGGGTTGACATAAGTCCTTATGGGAGCATATGTTCAGTGCCAGATCGAGCATTAATTAGGAATCGAATCAACTAAACCTACACGGCCAACTTAATGGCTACGAGATACAGAGCGTTTTCCAAGTCCTTGCCAAGGTTTTAACGGGACGGAAGGCAGGTGTGACATTTGCCTGAAAGCCGTTTCTACAGGGTTTCACCCCTGTATATTAAGGTAACAGAATGCCCCACATGTCGGCCCAAATTCATCAAATTCCAGTTCGTTGTTTAAATCATGTTTCCGTGTCATCTCCAGTTCGTTATCATTTAGTCTAACATATAAATTAAATTAAAATACACATACATATACATACACATATACATATACACATGTACCTACGCATATACTCACACATATACACATATATACACATACATACATACACACATATATACATATACATATCGGCGTCTGCTTTGTAGCATCATCCTCCTGCACTTCATACGCTTACGAGCGTCCTTTGTCCAATAGTAGGTACATTCATCGTGGTGCCGTATTTCTTTCCGATCCGTCGACGCGCTAGATTTTGGTCACCCCCAGGTATTTTATTTCCCTGGTGCCCCCCACGCCTTAAAAACGGCGTGGTGAGCGTTTCCAATTCGCCGAATGAGAGGGCCCCGATGGGGGATCTAGCAAACCCCTCACGGGATAATAATAATAATAATAATAATAATAATAATAATAATAATAATATTATTATTATTATTATTAATATTAATAATAATAATAATAATAATAATAATAATAATAATATGTTCCGACAGCTATGAACCCAGCAGATGTTTTGTCAAGAGGTACAACACCAGCAGAATTATCATCGTCGGAACTTTGGATATCAGGCCCTAAATTTCTCAGACAAGGACAGCAATTTTGGTCGTCTCAACCTTCAGCAATAAAAAATTTACCAGAAAAACGTAAATCAGTTTTGGTTTGCTTAACATCACCAATTGATTTGTCAACAGACTGTAAATTTATTACGTCTTTTGGAAAAATCTGCAGAGTTTTTGCTTACATATATAGGTTTGGAGGTGCAGGCGTTTCATGGCGAAAGGGTCCATTGTCGACAGCAGACGTCCATAGAGGTACTACGTTATTAATTCGTATGGTTCAAAAAAGTAATTTCTCAAGCGAATACAAAGCGTTAAGTCAAGCTAAGGCACTTCCATCGACAAGTCCGCTAAAAACATTAAACCCCTTTATTGATAATTCTGGCCTATTAAGAGTAGGCGGCCGTCTTGGAAATTCACAACTCAATTTTGATGCTCGACACCCCATACTTTTGCCTAAACAGCATCCTCTAACGAACTCAATGATCACATATTTTCATCAAAAGAATCTTCATGCAGGCCCACAGTCTTTGTTAGCAACCATAAGGTTGCAGTTCTGGCCCGTTGGAGGCAGAAAAGAGGTCAGTCGCATTATTAACAAATGTATTCGTTGTCTACGCTTACGTCCGCGTGTAGTTGAGCAGATAATGGGAAGTCTTCCTAAAGACAGATTTGAAGGTCATCGAGCATTCTTGGTAACCGGTGTTGATTTTTGTGGCCCAATTCTATACCGTTCAGAAATTCGCACAAGAGCTCCAATTAAATGTTATATTTGTCTTTTTATTTGTTTCAGCACCAAGGCTGTTCACCTTGAGCTTGTCAAGGATTTGTCCACACAGGGCTTTCTAGCAGCGCTCAAAAGGTTCATCAGTATCAGAGGGAGGCCCAAGACCATCTGGTCTGATAATGCAACAAATTTCGTAGGCTCAAAAAATGAAATGGCCGAACTTAAAAGGTTATTTTTGAGTCAACAGCATCTAAAAGCAGTGCATGAACAATGCTTGGAAGATTCCATAAATTGGAAGTTTATCCCGCCAAGGTCACCCCACTTCGGAGGCCTCTGGGAGGCTTCTATCAAGATCGCGAAACTTCATCTCTTACGAACACTCGGGCAATCCATCTTAGACTTCGATGAACTTCGAACCATTACATATCAAGTTTCAGCTATTATGAATTCTCGTCCACTGTGCCCACTTTCTGAAGATCCTGATGATTTAAATATCTTAACGCCAGCTCATTTTTTAATTGGTGCATCATTGACTGCAGTTGTAGAGCCAGATTTATCAATAATCAATATTCATCATTTAGATCGTTGGCAGCGGGTGTGCTTTATGCAGCAAATATTTTGGAAAAAATGGAGTAGTGAGTACTTAACAATTCTTCAACAGAGAACTAAGTGGCAGAGTGCCAAAATTTTATAAAAATTGGAACAATGGTGCTCCTAAAGGACGAGAATCAGCCTCCACTTAAATGGCAAATGGGTCGTATAACAGAGGTTATAAAAGGTGCTGATGGTTTTGTGAGGGTAGCTGTTATAAAAACTGCTAATGGTATGGTTCGACGGGCAGTGTCAAAAATTTGCTGTCTACTTAGCGAGGAAGTTGAATCCCCAAGAGATTCAACGGGGGCAGGATGTTTCGATCAGAGCTAAACAAATATTGTATTTAATGTAAGATTATTTTTCTACGTCTATAATATGCTTCATGTAAATCGATCGCGCCCTAATTGATATTGAATTTTACAATTTTGCAAATTAGCCGGAAAGACAACGGCAGATGCGTTTTATTGTTGTTGGTGCATAAAAGAATTTGTAAAGCAATTTATATATATATATGTATACATATTTGAAGTTTTTGCATTGTGAACTTAAAAAACGTTAGCTAAATAAAAGGAAACTTGTTGTGTTGTAGATCTCAAGCAAGAAGTACATACTTTTTTCTTATTAAGTTGTGCAAACAAATTTCAACAGTTTTATTTGGTTTCATTCGGAAACGATTTTTCATAAATCACACACAAATTTTATCGGGCTCATTTGGAGCCACTTTTGCAATATATACGTGATTATTTGGCTATTCACGTCAACATTTTTGGTTTCCATTTACTTATTAATATTAATAATAATAATAATAAAATAATAATAATAATAATAATAATAATAATAATAATAATAATAATAATAATAATAATAATAATAATAATAATAAGTGAGTGAATCTGCTTACTTTTGACTTGAGGACAAAAAACCGAAAATTATACTAGACTATAATATATGTGAAGGAGAGCTAATCAGATAAAGTTGCTTTCAGAAGGAAGCCTAATAAATGGCCCCAAGTTGTATTTAGTAACATTTTGGATATATCAGCCTACAATGTTTTTATATTATATACTTCGGCTAACAATGGAAAGAGAACATTTATGCATAGAAATAAACATATGTATGCATTCAATATACAAAACATACAGCTTTAGTATTTCAAACAAACGTTAAAATAAAGCATTAACTTTTATAATGAACTTTATTTTAAACAAAATAATTTTCGTATTGGATTTTCTGAGTGGGTCAAATTTGACCCAAAGAACGTAAGTAAGTAACATTTGAAGACCTTACGAAGGTTAAGCTATTTCCATTAGAAGTCAGATTTGATACATTAAAAACTACTTTTAATTTGGTAGTTTTCCGTTCAGGCTTAATGACCGGAAGAAGTGGTAAGTAGCATGAACTAGTGATGGCTTGATTAATGGATTTAATGGGTCGCATGTGTCAAAGTTTCAAATAATCCATTATGACTTCATCCTACATGCCCTTTATTTCTGGTTTTCGAGAGAAAGAGAGGATTAGATGCGGAAGAATTGTCTCACAGTGTTAAATTTCGATATTCCCAAGCTCATATCACGAGGAAACTCTGGCTTAAAAGGTAATGATACAATACACCTACCAGTTGAATCCCGTTGAGTGGTATATTATTAAAGATCCTCACTAAATTTATCAGATGGAGACATAAGCTTTCCGCCGGAAACCTCTTTGAATTCCCAAAACTTCAACAAAGTTTTGTTTAAATTGTGCTTTTCAGAAAATGTGGCAGAAGTGGTGAAAAAATTATCTGAATTATTTTTTGACGAATTTATGGGCCCTGTCAAAATCCAGCCAAAAACTCTTTTTTGACCCATGAGAGATCCAACAACATTGCGACCAACTTCATTTAGAATTGTGCTAGGATATAGCTCAGCTCTTAGTAATATATCAACAGGCCTGCTTTTATAAAAATTAATATCCGCTAATGGTAAATTGTTCAACGCACCACTTATTGCGGAAGGACAAACAAATAATGGAAAATTTTGCGAAATCGAGGTAATACGAGAACAAATGTTTCTAAATCAATATCTTTGTCCGATGAAGAACCAATTCTAATTGGACCAACATTTTTTGACGCAATAGAAGCATCTTTGTCCACACTGAAAATCTTTACATTCGTGGAATGTAACGTAAGTCTCAATTGATTTCGGAGGTGTTCTGAACTAAAGGAAGCTTCTGATACTGGATCAATCAATGCTCTTGCTGGATATGTAGTATCCTGGCAAATGACTGATATCTTATCAGTTCCTAATAACACAGACGAAGTTTGCGCAATATGAAAAACTTGCCGATTGAAGTTTGTGGAAGCTGCTGCTGCTGACGTCGATGGTCTATTGTGAAATGACCGAGAACCAGGATTTAAATTTACAGCATTTGAAGCCGAAATATTGGCAGAATTGGTAGTAGTGTTAGCTGTAGACTATTCACGATGAAGCATTGTGTGATGTTTTTGATTGCACTTAAAAAATAGATGATCGTTTGTACAATCTTTGACCACATGAGATTTCGATAAACAATTGACACAGCAATGATATTTCTTTATAGTGGAATATCTCTCACTGACTGACAAATTCTGAAATCGGCGAAAAATCTTAGAACATGATTTTGTTTTGGAAATAGTAAGCAAGTAATCATAGAGCTCTTAGTAGAAACATGATCTTTTACTTTCCTTCCGCTTTCCGATTTAGTAACATCACGTATGCAATCCAGTATTTGCATTCGTTCTGTCAGGAAGATGTCTAAGTCATTCCAAAGGGCCAAAGTAGTTTTATTTTTTATGCTTTGTTCCTACATCGTAACTGTTTGAGAAGGCAGACGTTGAATACAAATAAAAACTATGATCGGATCCCAATTTGTGGTATCAATTTCGTAAATTGACATGGCAGTCAAAAATCCATTTAGTGACGAACTACCTTCTTTCGCGACAGTTTCTAGTGAAAAAAGGCTCTTCATTTGCTTATTAATTAGCGTTCGAGGATTATCATAAGTATCTTTCAGATTTTTCCACGCTACATCGAAACCTTGATTCGACAAAGGCCATTACGTTACAAGTGACATAGCCGTTCAATATTAGCTAGTCTCGAATTGTTGATGTATAGCGCGGAAAATAAATCTCGAAATGTGGGCCAAGAAAGTAATCAGCAACAAATACATCTACTTCAGAGGGAGCTAAGCTCATAGAGTGAGTTAAAATATCGCCTCTACTACTATCTGAATGTAGATCATTTTGTTTTTTATCTAATATTACGCATTCGCGTTTTTTCTTCCTTATGTTTCCTAAACACTTCACATACAAGGCATAAACAGCTCTATATTTAGCTGGAATTACCTCCGAATCAGTAGTCACAGTCTCATCAACGATATCAAACCGTAAAGACACTTTTCATAAGTCTGTTTGACCTTCTCCCATAAAGGAGTTAGTTCTTCCTCATGAAGCTCTAGCGTAAATGTCGTATGGCTTTCCTCCTCAATTTCGTTAAATTTTAAACTTAATTACATATCCAAATAAGGTTGGATTAAATTATGAAGAATTTAAATTTAAAATACTTGCTCCTTGCAAGACGGGATGAAATAGTCAAACTGACCGACAATAGAGTGACCATCAACTTGATGGAAAGAAGAAATAAACAAATGTATAAATATTCGCACTCGTATAAATAAAACGATACGGATTGCAATAATTAATACTAATTGAATAAAATTAATAAAAATTTAACTCAATGCTATAAATTATAAATGGTTTGAACGTATATGTTATATACTTAAATGTATCGATCACTTAAAATAACAAAACGTACTTAAATGATAAACTGTTTTAACTGCGCGCTCGATTTTATCTATTTTCTTTTATCAACTACTTTTTTCCATGTACACAAAAAGACATAAACTAAATATGTATATAAGTATGAACGTATGCGTATGTGTACTTAAATATTTCTGTTGTATATCCGAATGGGTTACCAAATATTAAAAAAGCACAAGAACTCAAATGAAATTCATATACATATATATATATATATATGTATGTATATATATATATATATATATATATATATATATATGTGTATATATATATATATATATATATATATATATATACATATATATATATATATATATATATATATATATATATTTGTGGAACTGTTAATAAATTAACTATTTGACATACTGTCATTGTACTATTATAATATAAAATTTGTTTGTTGAGTGGTTAATGGTTAATCAATGTCTATATGCATTTCATTGGCGCTTTATACCAAATATAAGCCATTTGAGAATTCTGTTAATAAATTAACTATAAAAATTCACAATTGATTTTAAAAAATCACATAATAAAATGGTTTATAGAAGTCTTTTGATAAGTTGAGAAGTTTGAAATTTTTCAAAACTGTGGTTGAAGTCTAGTGACGATTTGGTATAAAGCGCCAATGAAATGCATATAGACATTGCTTAACCACTCAACAAATAAATTTCATATATTTGTAGAAGAAATTCTTCAAGTTTTGTTGGCCAAATTGCCTCGCACCAACGTGTGTGCGGCATATATATTTTTATAGCCTTCACAAAAATGTAAAAGGGTATATTTAGGTTTGTCATTCCGTGTGTAATTTCTTCGATATCAATATGCGACCCCATAAAGTATATATATTTCGGATCCTTATGAATAGCGATGACGATTGAGCGATGTTCGTCTGTACGTGAAATCGGTTTTCCCAAGCCCCCAGAAGTGCTAGAGACTTCATTCTTGGACTGACTGATTGGAAGTGAGCTACCTTAGAGTGGTATTGAAATTCAGAAAAATTGGAAGGACGGTTCTAGAACTGGGAAGCTTACACCTATTTCTCGACGCAAAATTAACACCAAAAACCGATTATTTTTTTGTTTATTTGAAAATTGAACTTATTTCATGCTTTGGGACTCCCCAATTGTCCATTTAAAAATAAAAAAAAAATTCTAGGGATGGGAAATAAAAAATTTTTTTTTTTGGTACATTGGGTATTTTGTGGTACATATTATAACTAAAATGTTTAAGAATTTTAAGTTTTTCTTAAATAAAACTATTTTTGGTGTAATGACGATTTTCATTGATGAAAAAAAATTAAGAAATTTAAAGTTCCCATCCAGGGTTAGGAAATTTAAATTTTTTATGCAATAAACTAACCAAAAATCAACTGACGTCGTTTTTCCTGGTTAAAATTACTTTGATTTCGGCAAAACAAAATTGGTATCAGAAATTAAAAACAAATCAAAATTTCGATTCCAGGGTTCGCTACTGCAATATTTTGTGGTACATTAAGGTAACAAAAAAGTAACAAATTTGTAGTTTTTCTTAAATAAAAGCGTTTAATACATCATTAAGACTTCCACTGGTAACAAATAATTTAAAAAAAATAAAATTTTCGATTCCACGGATCAGAAATTTAATTTTTTTTTACACATCCGGTATTTCGTGGTACATGTAATAACTAAAATGTTAAGAAATTTTAAGTTTTTTTGAAATAAAACAATTTTTGGTGTAATGAAGATTTGCATCGATGAAAAATATTTAAAAATTTAAAGTTTCCATCCAGGGTTAGGAAATTGTAATATTTTTTGTACATTAAAATAATTAAAAATCAACTAACGTCGTTTTTTCCTGGTTAAAATTATTTTTTTGTCCTGGCAAAACAGAATTGGTATCAAAAATAAAAAAAAAAACAAAATTCGATTTCAGGGATCGAAAACTGATAAATATATATATATATATATATATATATATATATGTATATATATATATATATATATATATATATATTATAGTATATGAAAATGAAAGAAATGGTTACAAATTTGTAGTTTTTCTTAAATAAAACCACTTTATACATCATGAAGACTTGCACTGGTAAAAAATAATTTTAAAAAGTTTTAATATTCGTCTCCAGGGATCGGGAATTGGAACATTTTTTTGGGGCATATCAGTATTTTGTCGTACATATAATAACTAAAATATATATAAAAATGTTAAGTTTTTCTTAAATAAAACCGTTTATGATAACATGAAGAATTGCGTGGATGAAAACTAATTTTTAAATTTAAAGTTCCCATCCAGGGTTCCGAAATTTAAAATTGTTTATACAATACATAACCGAAAATCAATTAATGTCGTTTTTTCCAAGTTAAAATTATTATTATATTTTTTTTTCGGCAAAACAAAATTGGTACTAAAAAATTAAAAATATTTAAAAAATTCGATTCCAGCGTTGGATACTGCAATATTTTGGATAACATGAACGTTACCAAAATGGTTAAAAATTTGTACTTTTGCTTAAATAAAACCGCTTTACACATTATGGGGACTTGTATATTTTGCGAACTGAAACTATTTTATAAGTTAGAAAGCAGACGTAAGTTAGTGAAGGGTATATTAGATTCGGCACAGCCGAATATAGCACTTTTACTTGTTCTTATGTTAATGCAAATATTGTTGCTTCTGTTGCTTTGTTTGTTAATAAAAAAAGATGTGTAGTCTACGAAGTTTAGCAAGTTTTTAATAGTAGTTCTTATGCGATTCAATTTTTGTAGAAAATTTAGTGCAAATATTTTAATTCAATAGTTGGATGATAAATATTTTCTGGATGAGAAACCGCTGTATGACGTACTATTGAAAATCTGAAGGTTCGGTAACAAATATAAGATCCAGCATCCTGTTCATATTATTGCATATGGAACTCATTTGAGATAAGCAGTGTTGAGATAATTTCGGCAGTGCCCGGAGAGCTAGATGGAATTGAAGAATTGGCACATTGAAATCAACAATCACAACCACAACCTCAGATGACTTTAAATATTTGAATATTCCAGATATATAATATTCCAGATATATAAATTGTTACTAAGACGCATAATAGCTCAAGGTGTAAAAATTTTGTATGAATTATTTCCTTAGATTAAGATCGTTATTAATACTCCACCAGCAGTTTTCTTAATCTCGTTATTCACTGGCGTACAACAGTCTCTATCTTTTCTAAATATATTATATTTAGGGCAAAGAATTTTAGAATCTTTAATTCTAATTATGTGCTAGTTCTTTTTTCCCAAATATAATTAAAAAATTCAAATTGATCAGTTAAGGGGTTTTAGCTAGTTCCTATGCGCATTTCACTGGGGCTAATGCAGATCATCAGGAATCATTAATGTTATTTACTAAGCCAAGTTTCAGTTAATATGATAATATCCTTACCAAATCCAATGCTGTTACAATAGAGTGAAGATAGTTTGAAATTTAACCCTCTAACATTCTGATAGACGGCAGAAATTAGTTTTTTTGATGAATATCAACTGTTTTGGAAAGACGAGCGGTATCACTCTCTCTATACATAAACTCACGATCAATGCATTTTTAGGCTAAAAAACGGGATCGACAATTATATTAATAATAATTTATATTATATAGCAATTTATTTTATTTGAATCACAGTGACTGATTTTCAAAAGTAGATATATTTTCATTTCGTCGGAATCAGTCTCAGGAGCAAACCGAGTAGCAAATATAGTCGTTCTTGGAGCAGTGGTACGAAGAACAATCGGTTCAGATGGTTGCTCAGAGTTATTAGCAGCATCAGTAAAAGACAGCGTAGAAGTCGAAAGCTTTAGGTAGCGCATCACAGCTGATTATGTTCACATGATCAATGTTTAATATTGTAGGTGGAAAAGTAGGTGAATTTAATTGTGTATAAAATTGTGAAGATACGGTTTACTATAAAGAGATTGAATGGCTCCACATGTATTTTTGCTAATAGTAGGTGACGACTCAACAGATTTCGCAACAATACTTAATTGAGGGAGCTAATTTACTTATTTTTCCGACAATGGCTCGCTATTTTATTAATTTAATAGCCTGGGGCTTTTACTTTGTGAGGGAGAAGATGGTTAAAATTCCAGGGACCCAAAAGCGTTAAAGAGCTTGGCGTAAGAATTATCGTGTTCCGTTAAACCATTAAGATATTTTTGAATCTGAGAAAAGCTTTTTCTTGTACACTGAAAGAAATGGTAAAATTCAGCACTATCTTTTGTGCAACCATTGCAACGCCATGTGCTTCCAATGTGCAACCTTTGTCTAGACATGACATATAAAAAAATAAAATTATACTAGTATGACAGGCCTAACTAAATTAGTGCTCTGTTTTTGACTTCGTATTTAAGTTCAATTTAAACTTAAAGTCTATTTAAATACAAAATTCATTTTTACTCAGTAAACATATACCTTTGACATTTTTTTCTTTTAAGAAAAAGAAAACATTGTGATGTTGAGAAACATTTCCTAAAAAATTTTAAAAAGTTACATAAATATAGTTAATTACACTGCTTTACAAATTTTTAATTTGAAAAAATACATTCCAGACGTTCCAGATTTTTCCTATAACTTAGAAAAAAAAACGAAATAACAATGAAAAATTTTGAACTTTGAGGTGCCATAACTCAAACGATATGCGATTTAATTTGATCGGACTTTTCGGTTGGGCTCCACAAGGGTTTGAGTGGGACCATACCCCGAAAAACACATAAGTGCCGTTATCTAAAAAACGGTACTGAAGAAAAAAATTACAATTAACCACACGAGGTTGTCCTCAAAACTCAATTTTTTAAATTTTCGAATTTAAAAAAAATAATTTTGTTGAAGTAATCCGTACAAAATATCACATCACTGGTAAAAAAAATTGATGCGCTAACTACTATCATCTGTTGAGTACGTCAACTCAAAGTTAGCTGATTGTGGAAAATAAAACTTGTTTTATAACATACGCCAGCCAAAGGAGGATTTTCAAACAGTCATTTCTGCCGTTTAAAGATAAAATTCTTTAAATTGAATTATGTCGTGTATCAATCAAGGTATGGTAATTGTTTTATATATATTGTTTGATAAATAAGTTGTAATTTCTTCGATATCAATATGCGACCCCATAGAGTATATATATTCTGGATCCTTATGAATAGCGATGACGATTGAGCGATGTCCGTCTGTCTGTACGTGAAATCGGTTTTCCCAAGTCCCCAGAAGAGATAGAGACTTCATTCTTGGACTGATCGATTGGAAGTTAGCTAACTTAGAGTGGTATTGAAAAATCGGAAGGACGGTTCCAGAGCTCGGAAGCTTACACCTATTTCTCGACGCAAAATTAACACCAAAAACCGGTTATTTTCTTGTTTATTTAAAAATTGAACCTGTTTCATGCTTTGAGACTCCTCAATTGTCCATTCAAAACTTTAAAAAAAAAATTTTTTTCCAGGGATGGGAAATTAATTTTTTTTTCTGCTCATTCGGTATTTTGTGGTACATATAATAACTAAAACGTTTACAAATATTAAGTTTTTCTTAAATAAAACCGTCTTTGGTGTAATGAAGATTTACATCGACGAAAAAAAAAGTTCAACGTTCTCATCCAGGGTTAGGAAATTTAAATTTTTTTTATGCAATAAGCTAACCAAATATGAAATGACGTCGTTTTTCCCTAGGAAAAATTCTTTTTTATTTCGGAAAAACAAAATTGGTATCAAAAATTATAAAAAAATCAAAGTTTCGATTCCAGGGTTCGATACTACAATATATTGTAGTACATGAAGTTAACGAAAATGGTTACAAATTTGTAGTTCTTCTTAAATAAAACCGCTTTATACATCATGAAGACTTCCATTGGTAAAAAGTAATTTAAAAAAAATTAAATTTTCGCTTCCAGGTACATTCGGTATTTAGTGGTACATATAATCGGTACATATAATAACTAATATGTTTAAAAATTTCAAGTTGTTCTTATATACAAACGTCTTTGGTGTAATGAAGATTTGCATTGATGAAAAAACCTTTCGCTTCCATTGGTAAGCAATTGAAATTTTATAAAAATCAAAGGGCAACTAACGCAGTTTTTTTATTAATTAAAACTAACTTTGAATTCAGGACAACATTAATATCAATTACTTAAAAATATCTAAATTTCGATTCCAATATTTTGTATAATATGAAAGTTGCCAAAATAGTTAAAATTTTGTAGTTTTGTTTAAATAAAACCGCTTTACACATTATGAAGACTTGCATTGTTTAAAAAAATTTGAATAATTAAAATTTCGTTTCCAGGCGTGGGATATTTTCAATATTTTTTTATTTATAAAAGCAATCAAAATATGCGACTGAAGTTGTTTTTATTGCGCTCATAAATTATAAAGCACAAAATTGGTACTTAAAAATATGTGTAATGCCGTTGGTGAAGGGTATATAAGATTCGGCACAGCCGAATATAGCACTTTTACTTGTTTTTCTTTAATACAGACAATTTTACTATTTACAATCTACGAGAGCTGCATAATCATGCATATCATGGAAGGTAATGGGTGTTTTTATAAAGTAACACAAGTTAAAATGATAAAACAGAGAAAATAAATTTTTAATATCAATGGAACAGTCTTTATTTGAAAGTATATTAGATGAAATTAAAGTTCAAAAATGATTTTTCCATGTGGTTATCGACGTAGGTAGGTGACAACATCGTCGCAAAGAAAATAATCCGTATTACCCATTCATACAGAAATGAGCTTCACCGAAAAATAAAATTGGAATGGATGAGCTTGACGACTAGACAACTTATTCACATAACAACCTTCAATGCGTTGGTCATAGAGAAATTTTAAAGCAAACTAATAAAAATTAACTCTTGGCTGTTAACTGGGTGCTCAAACAAAGTTGTGATGTCAACTCAAAGTTGTGGCACTCTAAAATAAACACGACAAGTCGAATATCCATCCCAACAATGATTTAGAGTGTTGTTGATTATCGATTTCATTGTTCAAATACAATCATTTGAACCGGGTATGGCAGCTGTTATTTGGTTGTGATGACCAAAGTCATTACACTGACACTCGTTTTGGCCCACAACCTTCTACCCACGGATCTACATCTCGCTCAAAGATGACTGAATTATTATACATTTGTGTGCAACCATAATTTGCTTTGCTAACTTTTCGGCAAGTTTCGTTAAATTTTATTTTTCTACGCATAGAGCGAAACTGATCGCATTTTCTTTAAGGAAAAAGGGTTGCATTGTGATACATGTACAAAAGAAGCCGCAAAGGACGCCGAAAATAATTTTATAGAAAAATTAATAAATAATGTGAAAAATTATAAGTGCCTTTATGATAAAAGGGATATCTTTTATGATAATCGAATAATATAAAAGATGATAAAGGAAAAATGCAGAAAAGTGCATAAAAAGTATTATATTTTATCTTTCTTTGTTCTGGTATACACATATGTATTTATGGCAAAATGTATTTGTGTATTTTCCTTCAATTAATGACCCACTTGCACACACCGTTGGATTGTTTAGTACTTTCCTAATTTAATCTGTAATTGGTTTCTTAATTGAAATTAATTAACTTGCTTATGATAACATTTAACTCATATATATATATATATATATATATATATATATATATATATATATGCAGTTATATTTTATGTATATATAATAAATTAATCACCCCTATTCTGCGTTTCGATTAAGTCTCCGCATTCAGTTCCGTTGCGATCGAAAATTGGTATTCTGAAGAAAAACGGAATCGAAAGAAAAAGAAGAAGACAACAATGTTTACAAAATTAATAGCATCACTGTGGATGTGGAAATGAAATAGCAAAATAAGCAAGTTTGTTATCATTTTCATAAACAAAATGTCAAATTTATTACAAAAAGTTGTATGTATACATAATTAAAAATAAGTTCTTGATAAAGTTTAATAAAAAAATTGTTAAATAAAATGAAAAAATATAAAAACAAACTAAAATTAGTTGTTCATAAACGTATTACAGTGAAAAGAACCTTGATCGCTGGTGGTATCCGAATGCAATGTCTGCTTTAGACGCCATTAAATTTGCCAATTTTTCATACTGCTCTGGTGACCTGTATACATAAAAAAACACATCAGATTCGGGTACAAAAATTAACAATTTAGTTTTTTCAATCGTTTCTGAACATTTTATCTCATTTTCTTCTTACATTTTTTTCTATTTTAAATTTTTTAACTAAAAAACACGGATAAAGAAAACCCCTCCGTTAACAAAAAAAACAACTGAGAAAAACGGAGCTCCGATCGTAATGCAGAATACATACAATCGAAAGAAACTGAGCGGAGTCGAAACGCAGAATACCAAAGCTACCAGACGGAGAAAATTTCGATTCGAATCGAAACGCAGAATAGCCCCAAATTTTTCATAAATTACATTTTTTTGCAACTGAGTGATTTAAGTACTTAAACTCAATAAGTATAATATAGCCACACAAATTCTTGTTAAATTTGCCTTACGCATTTGACAGTCTTTTCGTCGAGTTTTGACAGTATCCAAAGCTAGCCTACGCATATTATAGTTGGGCCTTTAGTGTGATTGGAGGGTTGCTGATCCAAGGCGAATCCGACCACTGGTTAGAAATAGTCGTTAGTGTGATTGGAGGTTGCCATTGGAACACAGGTTGCTGTTCCAAGGCGAATCCGACCACTGGTTGGAAATAGTCGTTAGTGTGATTGGAGGTTGCCATTGGAACCCAGGTTGCTGATCCAAGGCGAATCCGACCACTGGTGAGGAGTAGTAGTTAGCGTAATTGGAGGCTGCCATTGGAACCCAGGTTGCTGATCGAAGGACAACATTCAATTATCAAGAGCAGAGTAGACCAGATCCTCTATCGAGTAGACACCAACCACTAGCTACAGGCTTAAGCAATCACACGTAACAGAGTAGACCAGAGCCACTACAGGGTTGGCACTAACAACTAGTTATAAGCTTATGTAGATAGTTACGAATCATCTAATTATATTTTAAATAAATAATTGGAACAATTAGCTCTGACTTTGTTGTTCATTAATTTGTGTGACCCGATACTGCGCTCCGCTGAGCTTACCCCAGCTAACAGCCACAGTGTGTCGTTACATGGTGATAAGTACTTAATACGTTACTACGTTCGGTTGAAATAGTATCAAGAATTTTAATTGAAATTAATTTATAATTCTTATTAAGAAGAGTTTATTTTATATTGTTAGTTATCACAGACTTGGTCTCAACACAACCATTTGCAAAACGTATAAAATTCAAATGTATTATTAGAACACATAATTGTACGAAACTACCAAATACAACAAACACACAAAACTGTATAATTATAAGATTCGATGGCGCACAGGACATTATTACGATTGTTGTAACGCCTGTTTTAAAAGCCGAATTATTTCTATTTAAAACGTGTCTATTTCAGATAATTTGATATGTCTATTCCATATGACGTTTATAGTAAAATTTTGTGGAAATGGAAATAGGATCCAGTTGGAGGATCAACACAATAATACAACACAAAATATTACACATATATTAGATCAGAATTTAATAAATTAATTTTAAAAATGTTTGCTTTGTTCTTGAGTTAATACCTTTATTAAAAGTGTGTCCGGCTTCTCATAAGTTATTCTTAAATATGACCTTAATATAATATACAAATATTAGGTGTGATCCCGTCCTTTTTTGGGTAAAGTTCTGTAAAGTGAGAGTAAGCAAAAAATTCTCTCACATATTGTTTAAAATGTACAAAACTACGGGAACAGCAAAAGCCAAGTTTCTTTACCAAAAGAAAACATCCATGTGTTTTGAATTTTAATACATGGTATATGGTCTCTGCATGCAAGTTAAACTCAAGCAGGTACTTAGTTTATTCGCCATTTACTCTTCTTTCATTACAAACTTTATTTGAAATCTTTTAATAATAGCTTTTGCAGTCTTTAATTGTTTATCTTTTTACAACAGCTGATCGTTTGACTGTTTTCCCAATCTGCCCGAAGAAATATTTTGGGCTATTTCGGGCAAGAAGAAGAAGAATATTGTTCTCTCACAATCTCTCTCACTTACAAAAAATTTGAGTAGGGGAACAGTTTTGGGTAAGATTGGGCGCTCGCGTATTCTATTGTCTTATTAATAATATATACACGGGTATATATATATATATATATATATATATATATATATATATATATATATATATATAGATATATATATATATATATATATATATATATATATATATATATATGTATATATAATCTTATAACCAATTAAAATCCAACATATATATATACGATTACGAGAAAGTATTTCATTTATGCCAAATCTTTTAGGCAATAAATGTGCAAGTAACTACAACTATTTGAATACACTTAAAGACTCATTCACAAAAAAAAAATTTTTTTCTTATAACAAACGTTTTCATAGACACATTTTCATATAGCAAATTTTGTAAGGAAATTTGGTTTATAAGTAACTTATAAGCACTTATAATTTTTTTCTTATAAAATATATGAAAATAATAATAAAAGTATATTAAATAATGATAAAAGACAAACAAAATAGTCCAAAATATGGAGAAATGGATTTCTATTTTTTAGAAAATATATAAGTTTGTTACATTTAAAGCGACTATTCCTCGACTCTTTCCTCTGACAACGGCCTTGCATCCGCTGAACTATTGTTTTATGGTGTTAAATGCACTGTACTTGGCTATAATTTAATTTGATGAAAGGTTGTTGACTGCACGGTAGATGGATGCACTATCGATGAATGTACTGTTGTTGGTTGTAGTGCAGTTGGCTTCACTATTCTTGGAAACACTTATATTGGCTGTACTGCAGTTGGATGCACTATTGTTGGATGCACTGTTAATGGATACGCTATTGTTCGATATACTATTGTTGGCTGCAATGCAGTTGTATTGCACCATTGTTGGATACACTGTTGTTGGCTGCACTTTAGTTTGATGTGTTATTGGTGGCTGCACTTTTGTTGATTGCACTGTTGTTAGATACGCTGATGTGGGATGAAAAACTGCTGTAGCTGAGTTCGTGGTCAGAAATGGATATGACAAGTCTTGTTGACGGTTATAATATAATAAACTATCAGGTTGTTGTACAGAGGGAACACCATACGTAGAATATATATAATTCAGTGGAACCTGAGCATATTGAGTTGCGCTCTGCTGTTGTGGTACTTGAGGTAAAGTATACTGATTAAGGGAATTGTGGTGAATCGAAAGAGATTGACAATATTGTTTAAAAAGCTCTGGGGATGGTGGCCGCAATAATGATTGCACTTTTGCACGATTTCTACGATTCACAAACCAATATTTCACTTGTTTTTCTTTAACGCGAACTTTTTCTGAAATTTCGATTGCCCTGTCAGACGTCAAATATGGTGATTCTTGAAAAAAACGTTCTAATTCCACAACTTGAGTATATGTCATTCTCTTATATTCGGTTGAAGGCATATCCAGGCGATCTGTTTGATCATCTGCAATATATAAAGTATGCTTAGACAAGTTATATCTTAACTACAGTAAGGATTACCTTTTTGTGGTATGTTACTTGACGTGCATGGAATTGTCTCCTTCTGCTTAAGCTGAGCGCTACTCTCATGAAGAATCTTAAGCAAATGAAAACAAAATAAACAATTGATAAGATATTACAAACACAAAGATATATAAATATATAACGAAGTTCTAATATAATTGTAATCATAGTAATATAGATTTTATTTAAAGTGAAAGCAAATAAATCACCACAAACAATCAGAAAGAACACAACCCAGAATGAAATCTTTTGATTCACCATAATCATTTAAAATTATTTATTGATTCAAAAGCATATTCAGAGTCAAGATATGTTACATATTTCAAACATGGTATTCTACATCAGTGATTGATTTTTATTACATATATAACGAAATTAGTTATGAAATTAAAATATCGGTATATTCAGGTACGGTCACATTTGGGTAAATATTCGGCTTAAAAGTGGTAACCACTTAGCAGTAACGAAAAACCTTATAATTCAGACAAACTGTTAATATGGCTTAACAGTCTTCAATAACATGTATGAGGCTGCTTAACTTAAGAACCACGTATCTGATAAAAATAAATTTCTGTATGGTTAGTGATTACGTCTTACTGAGAATATATTTTCCAAACGTGATCCAATCTTTAGTTATGAAATATATAATAATAATATAACTAGCCTCAAATCATACAAAACACTTTAATTAATACTAATTTCAATTAACTTTTTCAATTAATTTTAAGTAGGTTTTATGAAATGCAACCTGGTTTTCCTCTGTGCCCAGTTGAAAACTGTCAGGTTATATATTGGAAATATCTGACAATGTTTGCAAAATTCACAGGAAAATCTAACACATCTGCATTTTTTCATTTCAATGATAATTTTCAACATGACTAAAAGCGACTACTGTAGAGTTTATACCGAACAATCAACTAAAGCAGAACAATATCTATATTAAATCCTGAATTTATTAAATCTGCAGTGTAAACGCAAAACCACATGCGTATGGGTTGAATTCTAAAATTAGATCTTAACTGACAGAGTGGAAACACTATTAACACACGACTGGTTGGTATAAATTTTTCCATCTCTGATGACTATTTTAACTATATTAACTATTTTCTCTTTCTCCTTCCGGAGCCATTGTCATTTTGTTTTTTATGCAATTTCATTTTTAGTTTAGAATAACTCTGAGCTTAGTAATTAAATCCTAAAGTTAGAATTTTATAATTGTGGCAACCACTCTGTTCCCAGAAAATCATAAGTTATATAACACGCAACATCACTGGTGTGAATATATTATACAAACAAATTTATGTTTGATTTTGAATATCCTAAGTTTAACTTACCTGTGATAAATTACTTGCATTAGCTGCAGACTCACAAACAGCATCATTGAGTTGCTTAGGGATATCAGTTTTATTTAACATGTCCTGAGATTGATAATATTTGTCCGGAAGCTGATTAAAATGCGGACTATAATGCTGGTGTTGATACTTAGCATCAGCATCATTGCTTTGTCTACAACTTTCATCTATTTTTTTTAATTCCTCAGGCTTATATTTGATCGAAGACTCTGTAGTATGAGGATCAAAATACTGCTCCTGATTCTGATGCCGTAGCAAGCTGCCAGATGTGGGAAGAACATTGTAATTCTGTTCAGAACTGTTATATTGTGTTGATTTGTCATAATCAGCATATGGATCATTATGTTGCTGTTTATAGTGATGTTGTGGAAAACTATTCAGTAGCGGTGGAAACTGATAGCATTCTGTTTTAGTAGTGAAATACATATCAGCAGGATAAGATGGACTATTCTGAGGTGATGGGCGGGTAGAAGAATAATGATTATTGTAATAAGAGGAATCATAGGGAAACAGCCCATTACACGTTGGATTATAACTACTATTTAAATTAGAATACTGCAACTCATATGGACTGTCAGGCAATATTGAGAAAGTGCCATTTGATAATGCTGTATCTCCATAATTTGCACTAAAAGTCGCTAAGTCAAGTGGACCGCCAGATGATAATGATGTTAAATTAGTTTCGGTGCTGACGAAACTTTTGTTGTTACTTCCATAATAACACTCGGAAGGAAACCACTCGCAGCCTGTTGCGAAATATTCTGTCAGTGTGGTTGGTGTTGTAGAGGGTGTCAAATGAAGAGTGTCATGTGCAGCGCTGGTTGATAGCGATGTTGTGTTGCTGTTGGCACTTGCTATTGTATTAGTTTGACCCGAAGGATGATTGTTATTATCACAATAAAAATCAAAAAGAGACTCCGGGCTACTACTTGCGGGATATACTTTCGGTGATGCAGAAGGTGTCAAAGTGTTTAATATTGATCCATTATTACCAATAACACCTAAAATGTCAAATAATCTATCGGATGAGAACTCAGTGGCCTTTTCAGAGAAACTAATGTTGTTTATATCTTTTGGATCAGCTTTAGACGAATTTAATGTGTTGCCTGAGGCCAATTCCATGTTTTCATACGTAAACTCTTTCCCTGATTCCACTGAATTTTGTGACAACATCTACGATTCCTAAATAAAGTTTTACTTGGATATTAAAACTTTAAAGAATATTATATTACTTACTCATGTTAGCAATTACATTTCTTATAATTATAAAATACCTTCATATCTCAAACAATTATCAAAACTTTTGCTATTTTTTTAGGCATAATCTTTTTTTGAGACCAAGACAAATTTCTCGGCCAGAGACAAAAATATATGTTACGAAATAAAAACATTCATATCCACAAAATATATATCTTTATCAACACAGCGACCCAAAGTGTTTATTACTGCTCTTAGGCTAAAGCAGGTGGACCATCTGAGAATTTTTAGCCAACATGTGTTAAAAACAGGTCTCTTTCATATATCCTATTAACATTTCTAACGAAATTTCTAGAACATTTTCCAACTTAGCGGCTATAGATGCTACGTTTATGTATCTATTTTATCAGAACTCTTGCTGTATTACACTTGCAAATATGTAGCAAAAAACTTTCAACAAAACGACGGAAGCATATCGTGACAAAATAAATCACTTAAATCATGTTTGATTATCAAATATATAAGTATAAAATTATAAAAATATCTTATTGTGTACTTTAAGTGAACAATAGTTATTGAATACGCTTGTGTGTGTAAATATGTTACCCGCCTCTGACTTTTGATAGGTCGACTGAATCGAGTCAAACTGGTAGCATTCGGAACCGAGTTTCGTATATGAAATTTTCTATAATGGATTGCTTTCGATCTGTTTTACATCGTCGATGTTTAAAAAGTAAGTTTAAAACTATGTAAAATAATTTAAAACCACCAAAATTTTTGTAAAACTTATTCCCTAAGTATCCGTTGAAATTAAGTAACAGAAGGATATTACCAATCTAAAAAAGCTATAATGACAGTTGACCTTTAAGGCCATTTCTATAAGTTCCTGCTAATATTAACCACAACATGGGTTTCGTGCAATTTTATGGTATCACAATTTTTCATTAAAAATAAACAAATGCTTTAGATATTTTTCGGTCAAGATATATCACAAATGTTGAAAATGTCCAATTTCCTTCGCGCCATTATGAATTCTCCTTGCAGTACAAAATTGTACTCAAATTTGCTGTACAAATTGAGTTATTCAGTTTATGCATGACTCCAATTAAAATTAGGAAACCTTTTGAATTTTAATTTAATGCACGAGTTCACAAGAAATATAATTACAAATAAGGTCAATTATAAACCAGATTCAAAGAGACAATTAAAAAAGTGTTTTTTGAATATATTATGATATATGTATGTATGAAAATAGTATAAAAAATTGTTTTGCTTTGAAAGATTTTTTTTATTGCTTTTTTAAATCCAAATAGTATGTCAATTAATTGGGTTTTAAGGACAGTACAGGCTACCAGTTTCTGACTAACAAATCTAGTCCCTACTTTGACACCATGTTTTTGTGATATATTGTCAGTATACCGAGCTACATAATTAGTAGATTAAACACCTACTAGTTGGTAATAAAATTTCAAAGATTGTTACATACCGAATTATATAAAATGTAGAAGAAACTGACTTTATTATATCTGCGTTTTCAATTTTGTTTTATAACAATTTATTAACATACTCAAGCACGAAAAGTACCACACGAGAACAATTACCATACAAAATATACTTTATAAAATTTCGGTTCTGAATTTATGTATATTTATTTTGGTTATGCTTTAACTTCTGTGAACGCTTTGAAAATCAGTGAACAGAATACGAGCGAAAATTGACTACAATTTTATTTTTTTTGCTACTTGATTCTCTCTTCCTGCTTTTTTGCGTTCGCTTATTATTGTAAAGAAAAATTTTTGCTCTGAAATATTTACAATCTATCGGTACGAGACGAAGAGAGTAACAGTTATGATGAATATTAATAAGCAAAAGAAAAACAAGTAAAAGTGCCATATTCGGCTGTGCCGAATCTTATATACCCTTCACTAACGTACGTCTGCTTTCTAACTTATAAAATAGTTTCAGTTAGCAAAAAACACAAGTCCTCATAATGTGTAAAGCGGTTTTATTTAAGCAAAAGTACAAATTTTTAACCATTTTGGTAACGTTCATGTTATCCAAAATATTGCAGTATCCAACCGTGGAATCTAATTTTTTTAATTTTTTTAATTTTTAATACCAATTTTGTTTTGCCGAAATGAAAAATAATTTCAACTTGGAAAAAACGTTTTTTATACAAAAAACTTGGTTATATATTGTATAAAAAAATTTTAAATTTCGGAACCCTGGGAAGTTTAAATTTAAAATTTTTTTTTTCATCCAGGAAATTCTTCATGTTATCATAAACGGTTTTATTTAAGAAAAACTTTAAATTTTTATAAAACTTAACATTTTTATAAATTATTATGTGTACCACACAATACTGATATGCCCAAAAAATATTTCAATTCCCGATCCCTGGAGGCGAAAATTAAAACTTTTTAGAATTATTTCTTACCAATGCAAGTCTTCATGATGTATAAAGTGGTTTTATTTAAGAAAAACTACAAATTTGTAACCATTTCTTTCACTTTCATGTACTACAATATATATATCAGTTTTCGAGCCCTGAAATCGAATTTTGTTTTTTTTTTAATTTTTGATACCAATTCTGTTTTTACAGGACAAAAAATAATTTTAACTAGGAAAAATCGACGTTAGTTGATTTTTAGTTATTTTAATGTAAAAAATATATTAAAATTTCCTAACCCTGGATGGAAACTTTAAATTTTTAAATTTTTTTTCATCGATGCAAATCTTCATTATACTAAAAATTGTTTTATTTAAAAAAACTTGAAATTTTTTAACATATTAGTTATTATATGTACCACGAAATACCGAATGTGTCAAAAAAATATTAAATTTCCGATCCCTGAAATCGAAAATTTAATTTATTTTTAAATTATTTGTTACCAATGGAAGTCTTCATGATGTATAAAGCGGTTTTATTTAAGAAAAACTACAAATTTGTTACTTTTTTGTTACTTTAATGTACTACAAAATATTACAGTACCGAACCCCGGAATCAAAATTTTGGTTTTTTTAATTTTAGATACCAATTTTGTTTTACCGAAATAAAATGTAATTTTAACCAGGAAAACCGACGTCAGTTGATTTTTTGTTAGTTTATTGTATAAAAAAATTTAGATTTCCTAACCCTGGATGGGGACTTAAAATGTAAAATTTTTTTTTTCATCAACGCAAATCTTCATTACATTAAAAATTGATTTATTTAAGAAAAACTTAAAATTCTTAAACATTTTAGTTATTATATGTACCACAAAATACCGAATGTACCAAAAAAAAAAGTTTAATTTCCCATCCCTGGAATTTTTTTTTAAGTTTTAAATGGACAATTGAGGAGTCCCAAAGCATGAAATAGGTTTAATTTTCAAATAAACAAAAAAATAATCGGTTTTTGGTGTTAGTTTTGCCTCGAGAAATAGGTGTAAGCTTCCCAGCTCTGGAACCGTCCTTCCGATTTTTCTGGCTTGGGAAAACCGATTTCACCTACAGACAGACGGACAGACGGACATCGCTCAATCGTCATGGCTATTCATAAGGATCCGAAATATATATACTTTATGGGGTCGCATATTGATATCGAAGAAATTACACACGGAATGACAAACCTAAATATACCCTTTCACATTTTTGTGAAGGGTATAATAAATATGTGCGTTCATATAAAGTATTATTTATCTGTATCACGGTTGGCGATGCCAGAAAATTAAATGTTTGTATAACAGATATGGGTAACACATCTTTTAAATTCGTTCCAAAAGCTTCGTAATGATTTACCATATCATCAGAATATATTAAAAACCTGTTAAGTACACTATTTTAAATATATGACATATTAATATTATCAATACTAAAATCTGAAACCTTGCTTTTGCCTGTTTTTGTCAGTGCTAAGTCCAGTAATGCTAAGATATATATTGGAAACATGTGATAATGTGTGAAAAATACACATAAAAATCAACTACACATGCATTTTTACTTTCAGAATTTGCATAATATTTGTTTATGAAGCGTATATTAATTTTTGATAAAATATTAATTTGCAAAATATAAAATAATATAAAAAAATAAAATTTTATTATTAAATTACAAAAGCAAAAACAGCTGCAGTTCAGTTAGTATTAAAACATGTAGAGGTTCATGTTAATACAGATACACCAATTTGTATGAGAGAATTTATTTATTGTGATTAAATTTAATGAACAAACTGAGTATTAAAACCTGAATTAATTAAATCTGCAGTGTGATCGGAAAATCGCGTTTGATGGCATTAATAATAAAACCAGCTCTTAGCTTTCAATGTGAAAAACCTATGATTAACTCTTTTGTTTTATGTTACCCCATATTTCAATATTTCTTTCTTCTTATTTTACGCCATTTAATGAATTTCCATAAAGTGTAATGTATTTCTTAAACATTTTAATATATAAATATTTCTCTTTATTCTTTTCACATAAATTGCATCTATATTCATCAGTAGATTTGGAAATAATTCCCCAAAATTATAACATATTGTAGTTTATATGAAAGCTTATGAAAAACCATTGACGGCAAAAGTTATAATTGTATATTGTGAAGTAAAAAACATTTATCAACAAATTGTATGCGACTCTAGTTTGTCTTTTTACCTTCTTGCCGTCTCAACTTGTTGATATCGACAGGGCAACAAGAGTAAATTTAGCAACCATTTTCATATTCAATTAATTCAATTTTTTTTTCAAGTGCTAGATTTCGACAATGTATATTTCAACCCGTTTTCAGGTCACCAAATTTATCTTTTAAGTCAACTAAAAAGAATAGCATTAGAGTCTAGAAAAACTTTGATGATTTAAATTTTTATGATATATTTCAAAGACAAATCTGTAACTTATTTTGTATATTATCCCCATGGAAAACCCGTTTTTGTTTAAACTATTTTAACAAGGGTACCCCAATTAATTTCAAAAACAATAGAAGGAAGAACTTTAGTTGAACTTACAGACACTGCCACTTCGATGAATTTTATGCGGAACAGAGAGAGGCCATTAAACAACTAGGAAAGCCTCTTATTGTGAAATCAAGTAAAGGAGATTCTAAGATAGTGTTAAAGCCTCAAATGTTTGTGCAATCACACTTCCTACTCATTCACACTTTCAAAACTCCAATATATCAATGCTCGAAATGACTGCCGCCAATGACTATTGAAATATAAGTATGGCAAGGAGAAACATGTGGTGCAGTTTGAATATTAAAAATTTTTATTTTATATATAAAATAAAAGTCATTCATGTTGCTTCTTCATGTATTTTTATGGCTAAAGAAGTTGTATATTTTATACTATTAACTCCCTATATAATAAATCATATTGTTCAAAACTCTTGTTGAAATGAAATTAATGCCTTTTTCAAGGGAAGTGCAATATCGAACACAATGGAACATCTGCATATCGCCCCTTGTTAGGGGTTTGTGCAATAAAAGCACAACCTTCGGCACATACTTTCCAATTTAGTAATGGGAACAGGTGATTATTTCTTTATACAGAAAAATAATTAAGCCAACACTTGAATTGGATTTGTATTACTTTTCCGTCAAGAGAGTATAAATTTCACATAGTCGGTAGTCGGAGCTATTTTTGGGATAGTTTTCCAGCAATTTTCACATGATGAAATATTGCTGTAAAAGTTTTTTAACTAAGTAAAACCTCTGTGCCTTTTTTCAATATTTTATTATCGTTGGTTGTTGTAAATACCTTGTCTTGTAATAATCAAATGTCCGCCATATGTGATGCTTATTTAAGTATTAATAAAATAATTCTACAAACTAAAAAAACTTTTTTTTTGTCAATTCTTTAACATTTTTGAATAACTTTTAAATCGATATGAACCATTAGCGATATTCTGCAATAATATTAAGGCTCTCTTTTAACAGACTATTTAATATTAAAACATCTTTCCTTAACTTCAAAAATAATTTATTAGTGATTTTTTGTGGCAACACAAACATCAACACGAGAACGAAAAGTTATTTTGATTGGTTGAAGTGCTTTTTCGGTAAATATAATACGTTTCCATTTATTTTACATTTTGAAACCTGTTCTCTAACTTTAAGTTGAATATATTTATTGGCAGAATGTTAACTCGATTAAATTCGCTTTCTGCCTTTGAGAAGTTATTACAACATTTCTATACAACAACAATTTTACTAATAGAGACAAGTTATTTGAAACCTTTGCATACATCTGACCATATTCTGAAAAAAGCCGTTGAAAGGATTATTTCCAAAATTCAGAGGTCACGGGATCTTATAAGCGAATATAAGAAAAGGAAAGTTTCGAATTGTTAAGTAGTTTGGACCAGTAAACGCACATATTATCTAAATGTTAAGTGTTAATGTTAATATTTTGTGGAACTATTGATGTACTCTCCTTTGCGTACGGTTGTTTATCAGCTAGCTGATTAAAGTTTAACACGATTCATTTCGCAATTTATATGATCCATAACGAAGTTTACATGTTATTTTAACATTAATTTCAAAAGTTTTAATTATATACATATAAACTTTTATTAAAAAGACTTTCAATCAACTAAGAGATATATATTTTGCACCTTGAACCGCATACATATCTTCATATCTGAAAGATAATAATTCTCGTAAAAGCAGACATGCCTCTACTAATCACATTTAAAATCATGTTTCTTCTCTGAGAATTGAATTCCTACACAAGTGACGAACAAGTAAGTGATCAAATACAAGCTTTCGTATGAGTGTGACGATGGTATTAATCCTAAATATAATAAGAAATTGTTTGAAGTAACAAATAATTAAGGCTCACTACTTTGGAATCCTTTACCAGCTCACAAACCCTATATATTGCTCTAGAGAAAAACTTAGAATAAACTAGATTTTTATAATACTCTACTTAAACTAGGTCCCTCGGAAGCACGATAAGCAAATTGGCGACTCTACATACTAAAGGGTGGTTAAATTTCAAGGGCCGATGTTGATTTTGAATAAAACACAAACTATTTAGGAAATTATTGTAATTTTATTTTATTATAATATATTGGTATTACTCAATTATATATGGAACAAAATATCAGCCAAATGGGCGCCGCGACCACGGCGGCACACCTCCATCCGATGGTCCAAATTTTCGATGACCCTGAGGCATAATGGAGGTTCTATGCCGTTAATGTGCCGAATTATCTCATCCTTTAGCTCTTGAATTGTTGCTGGCTTATCGACGTACACCTTTTCTTTCAAATAACCCCAAAGAAAAAAGTCCAACGGTGCCAAATCACATGATCATGGCGGCCAATTGACATCGCCATTACGTGAGATAACACGGCCATTGAATTTGTTACGAAAAAGAGCCATTTTTTTCGTTAGCTGTGTGGCAAGTGGCACCGTCCTGCTGAAACCACATATCGTCCACATCCATATCTTCCAATTCGGGCCATAAAAAGTTCGTTATCATCTCACGATAGCGAACACCATTCACAGTAACTGCCTGACCGGCCTCATTTTGGAAAAAATACGGCCCGATGATGCCGCCAGCCCATAAACTGCACCAAACAGCTACTCTTTGTGGGTGCATTGGTTTTTCGACAATCACTCTTGGATTCTCATTCGCCCAAATGCGGCAATTCTGTTTATTGACGAATCCACTGAGGTGAAAATGTGCCTCATCACTGAAGATGATTTTCTTCAAAAATTGATCATCCACTGTTGCCATTTCTTGCCACCATTCTGCCCATTCACGACGTTTGGAATGGTCAAGAGGCTTTAGTTCTTGAGCCAATTGCACCTTGTAAGCGTGTAAATGCAAGTCTTTATGCATAATGTTCATCAACGACGAGCGTGAGAGGTGCAATTGTTGGGCACGACGACGAGTTGAGGCGGACGGCTCTTCAGCCACACTATCGCGAACAGCAGCAATATTTTCTGCAGTAAGAGCTGTACGAGCATGCACTGGTGTTCTCACATCTTCTACAGACCCGGTTTGCTCGAATTTTTCCACGATTTTTGCGATTGTACGCACATTTGGACGATCAAATTGACCAAAAAAATCACGAAGTGCACGATATGCATTTTGATTTGAACGCCCATTTTCATAATAACTCTGGATAACTTTAACACGTTGTTGGATTGTGTATCTCTCCATGGTTCAAATTGAGTAAGTCTGAAAGAGAGAAATGTCAAATAAAATTCGGAAAAAAGCTTGGCGTTTAGGTGTGGTTCACATTCAACATCGGCCCTTACAATTTAACCACCCGATATATTTCTTTATCTACAGTTATTCCACACTTTAGTGATTATCCGCAAAATGTGTGTGCAGCTGTTCAATATCTAATTCAAATGATATACGGGAGTGCATAAGGGTAAGTAGAAGGAGGTAGATTGAACGGAATAGTTTAGTAAAATCGACAAATCTGAGAAGTTTCTTTTGAGGATTGTTCTATTCCCATACGCTGGTTTCACCTCCGATGTACCTTCTGGTCTTATCGCTAGGTGTTCTGATAAATTGTAAAATCATGATATAAGTCAATACAACGTAAACAATTTTATATATGTAGTTTCATAACTATATTTGCTGCATAAAAACTTAGTGCAATGAGTTAGTATTAGAACGAAATAGTGCATTTTCTAACTTTTTGTATAAAAATATCAGCTACATCCACATTAATATATGTATATGACCTAGTAGGTACTACTTAAGTTTCAGGTATAATTATTTGATTAAAAGTTGCATTATTCGATCAAAATTATCCTACTTTAGACAACTCGGTAGAGTCAAACCTTAGAATATTATAATTATTGGCTAATGGAGGGAACCGGACGAACCTCAACTTTAGTTTTACTAACATATCGTTCACTATTGATATATGCTTTATACAGCTCTAACATTTGTGTAAAAGGAAATATTAAATTTAATTTAGCAACTGTAAAAATATGTTTTATAAAAGTTTTCAATAGTTTTTCTTCTGATAAAAAATTGTGTTTAGAAAATTCCGTTAATGTTGGAATACAATATTAGATACATGTTTTTAAATTTAAGAGTGTAGAATTGGATAAAAATGTAAGTCAAGTTCATATGCATAGAGTTTAAAATATAAAGGAATGTAAATAGAATGCATATTATTTAATAATAGAATTTATTCGTTCAATACGACTATTCTGTAGTGGGTTATAGACGATCAATTTTAAAATATAGACTATTTAGAAGGTCTCAATCAATGGTTTTATAGCAGTAATCTATATTGCCTTCCAACGGCCATGGGTTTCGTAACTTAGAAAATTATTTAGATTTTTTAGATTAGATATTTTGAAAAGAAATGGTTTGTCACGCAAAGTTTGATTTATAACAAATTTTAAAAACTTCAGATATACTGAAAATTATTAATACCGGAGTTAAGTCTCAACGAAATTCTACATATTTCAAAACTTAAGCCGAGAGCGAGTATACGAATATTTCGTTACATTACAAATATCCTCGGTAATAAAGCGATTACATTCATATTTGCCTTATCGGAGAGCTCATATCTTGAGAAGAAACTTTGTCTGCATTAACAAACGAAAACAGAACGAACCAAAACATGTAAATAGCAGATAGAGGATTTTTCAACGTTTTATAATAACATTATGTCAATAAAAAATGGCATACACATAGATCAGTGTGATATGGCTTGTATTACTCTCCCAAAGCTGGACTATAAGATTCATAATATGTAACAAACGTAACATTATTTATATCTAAACAGTCAATAACGTGTATGAGGCAAATCGGTAATAAAAGAAAACTCATATAACTTGTCGATGATATAAACTTAAAAAATGTTTTTAAGAATAAAATGATTCTATTAGAATAACTTGAATTAATTGTGAAATATCTGTTTTGCAAATTCCATCTTTGTAGTTGATATCGTTAGTATTCTTGGGAATATGAAGCGAAGAATTTATTTCTGTTATATATGTATCAGCACTTGATATATTTGTATACATATATTTATTTATATTATCATAATTCAACATTTTAAAATTTATAATGCAATACACTTTATCTGGCATAAAAGTTTCTCTATAGAGAGTGTGTTACTGTTATGCAAATGTTGGCTATTTTCATAATTCGCTAATCACTTAGAACATTTTGTTTCAGCTAAATAAACGACGCGAAATAGAATATATTTGTTATAATTAAGTAATCAAAGATCTCAAATTAGTAAAATTTTAGTTAGTTTCTCTTAAAGTAAAAATGTGAATTATTACTGATCACGGACATCAGGCGGAATTCTCAACATTATTGTAACTTCCATTCGCCGTTGTTTCGCATCCATTTATTTATCGATAACAGATTGTTGGAACAATATATTTGCGATAAAAAGACACATCATATCAGTGAGAAAAATTTTTTTTTAAACTGGTTTATAATATATTATCTTATAGTATTATTTTCTTAAATAAACAAACTTAAAATACTCTGCAAAACGTTTAATTGCTATAAACGTACCAGATTTCTGTATGGTTCTTGGACTAAATTCGTCGAGTTTGAATAGCGGTGGGAACACAAGTGAATGGTTGTTGAGACTACATATTGCATATATCATTCAGAAACACCCTAAGTCAATTGCTTGCTTTCATATCTCTTTTAAAAACAGCTTTAAAAATTTACTGTTTGTAAGTGCCCTACAGAAGGCCTTCACTGAAACTGACCCAAGTTCAACATAATTTAAAAATTGCGGTTGTCGTATACTTGATAAATGATAGTACCGCTAATCTTGTCCTTGAGAAAATTATTACTCTATAATATTAAAAAATTCTTACATAAATGTTATATCATTTATACTGTTTAAAGTAGCCACTGTGTCTGTGATCAGGATGATGCACCATTCGTTATACCCAAATAAGGTGATAACTGAACTGTTCAATAAATATATAATAACAATACCTTAATATTATTCTACTAAGAGCATTACAAAACAAAATCATAGATAATTAATTAATGTAGTATATATTTTCAACACGTAATTATACACATATATCAATTTCTAAAGTTAATTGCACAGTTCCAAAGTATTAACTCAACAAATTGTTTGGATGTACTACTATGCACATGCTTAATTCCTAGTAATTTTAATATTAGACAACTTTTTAAAATACTTCTTTCAATACACATTCAAGCTACTATTAGTTAAATTTTGACAAGAGCTTTTATATATTCAACGCTTTCACGTGCGTTGGCCATAATCCTCAACAAACGTCAAATAATTTAGATAAAAAAAATTTGCGTTTCTCATGATGAACAATCAAATTAAATTTTATATATATCATCCAGTTGCTGGTTCTCTTGTTTCAGAAGACATGAATATAGTAGATATTTAAAAAAGTGAACTTAGATGGTTTACTCTCAATACCAACTATATAATTTTCCTAGTTAACTTAATCCAAATATGGAAAAACAGAAAGAAATATATTAACACCAGCATACCAGAATTTTATAAGATAAAAAAGAACAAAAAAGATAATTATGGAAGCTTTGCGCCATGTTCATTAGATTCAGGTTGTTTTTCGTCCACAACCACCCTTTATACATTTTTCTCTCATTTGCTCTTCTCATTACGTGGAAGGCTAATATGAATATGTGTCTCTCTCTCATTCAGACTACAGGAGCCCCTTCTTATTCTTTTTTTTCTGACTTTATCATCCAATCAAAAATCTTTATCTAAAATTCTTAGTAATTAACTTTTTTTCAGGAACCTTAATTCTATAACCGTTATTAGTCTAATATTTTTTAAAAAATGTTTATAAATATGGTATATTTTGATATAATTCTTTATTACCCTACACATCGTTTACTTTCTTGTAAACTTCTTCACAAAAATAAATAGAATGTAAAGTTGTTTTCAGATCATGGTATATGTGTTATCACAGTTTTCTGTCCTTATCTCAATAGTTAATTTTATTGTAAATTTTTTTCTGATATATTCAAACATTATAAGTTAAAACGTTTCTTTACTTTTGCCCTTCAAAATTGTTACACCATCTAAATAAGTTATTTGTTAATATATTTTTGCATTCTTCGCTAATACCTTTCGTAATATCCGCTGCGCGCTTATATATTCCAGCCACCAAATTTTTGTATGTTGTTCCAATCTATGAAATTTCAAATTTTTCCTTATCTTTTTTCATTTGCCTCATATATTTTCATAAATCGAATTTCAAATTTTTAGTTTGTCTATGTTTGATTTAATGCTCGATTATGTGATGTCTGTTGCCTACTTTTCATTTCGAGATAAGTTTTATGTAACGTCAGTATGCCGTCTACAACGCACGTTATTTATATATATTTAAAATTCAGTTTCTACATAAAGGATTTGAGTATTTGAGTTGATAACATATTCTTCAAATGTAATGCCTTGGCGGTTCGAATTGATAGAGCGTGAGTATCTAAACAAAGACTGATGGCATGATCCTGTAGTAGGTTATTTCCAATCTCGATTTTATGTAGTATGTTTAAGTACGCAGTCGTTAAATCGTGGTTTCACTATTTTTTTTATAAATTTTAATAAATTTATAAAAAGCCCTTGGGTTTTCAACGAGTGAACCGGTAACCGTACTTAAATATTGTTGTGTTCAAAAGAATTTAAGGTAAATACTTTTACTTTACTATCTATTTGGATCGCCATCAAAACACTTCGTGTAAAGCAATTACTGGCTATTTCCAAGAACCTTTACAATATAATTATTGAAAAAATATCAAAATTAATTAAAGCTAATATTTGTTGAGTTAATCTAAAATTCCTTGTTTTCATTTATTTATGTAAATTGTCATACCCATAACATAAATTGTCATACGCCGAAACATTGGTCCTTCGAGCCGGATTTTACAAGGAATTGAATTCAACACTACATCCTTCACGAGGAAGCTTTAATTAAATTTTCATATTTCAAATTTGGTAAATAAAACTAAGGAAAACAGGTTAGTAAATTGTTATTAAGAGGTGGTTGATTTGGTGAAGTGAACATAAAACAACAAAACACAGTCGCATATGCAAATGCAAATACATACATACATACTTGAAAAATTTGCACTTTCATATGATAAATTAATTTGCGATTTGCACAATATATACCTCGTTTTTGTGTATTGTACAGGGAAAAGAAAAAATTAAAGTGAGTGAGGTTGTTTACGCGAATAACCACGCAAAAAGAAATTAAATAAAATTCATATATAAAAATATATAATAAAATATTTGATTTCGATATACGTACGTATGTATGTATGCATATAGAAAAAATCTTCGCATCAAAAGAAAATAAAAAGTACATAGGTACATTACATATTTATACATACATACATACGTGTATATATACAGTGGTGGAGAAAACAAACGGATCTTTTAAAATACTTTAAAGAATTTAATCTTTTCGTGGTAGAATTGCTCATAAACTCAATAAATTAAATTAAATTTATTGATAATAATTTTATTATATATTATTTATATTTATTAAATATATTATTATTGACATTATTATATTATTATATATAAACCTCCGGTAAATTAAATACTTGTGACCACAAGCAGGTTGAAATTGATTCGTTTCTTTTTTATTATCATATTTCCTTTACTTCGGTGTTCTATCTGCGATACTTTCATACAACAATTTGTGATATTTTGAAAACAAAAACTTTTGGATTTATTTCTGAACAAATAAATAAAATTACAGTTTCACTCTATTCTATTATTTTCATATGATAGATTATTCCACAATGAAACATTTTGATAGGATTATACGCCATTTTCAATTTTGAAGTGGGAAAAAGTGAAAACGACATATGAGAATGGAATAGAGGAACTTGAAGCTTTAGCAAAAGGCAAAGCTGAAGAATTAGAAGCTGCAGAGATGATATACGAAAACACTCTGCATGCTTATGCGCGTTGTATGAAATATATTCGAATTAAAGGTGATGAATTAAAAGATAAATCTGAACCAAAAAATGCAGTATCCAGTGATAATGTGTTTCATAATTACCATTACCACCATGTGATACTGATATTTTTGAAGAGGATTATCTTTCATGGCCAACATTTAGAGATCTTTTTACGGCTTTGTATATATATAATAGTCGCCTCCGTAACATTGAAAAATGATGTTATTTATTAAAGAAAACAGGCAAAGAGGCTAAAGAAATTGTATCAAAGTGTCCGTTCACGAACGGAGGATTTGATATCGCGTGGAAAAGTCTGAAAACGACATACGAAAATCGTCGATTGTTAGTCAACAATCAATTAAAATCAATCTTTAATTTAAAATCCGTGTCCAAAGAATCGAGTTCCGCTCTAAAAAAATTTGCAACGTAGAATTAATGGGTTCTTGATTGCCATGTCATTTTATGAAATTGATACCACAAATTGGGATCCTATTATTGTATTTATTTGTATTCAACGATTGCCTTCGAATACAGTCGCTCTTTGCGAACATACAATAAAGGATGAAGGTGCCTTGTCCCTTTGGCAAGATTTGAACCTCTTTTTTAGATTGTATACGCGATCTTAGTAGTTCAGAAATGAAAAGAAAATAAATGATAGAAGAATCAAAGCTCATGTTTCGACAAAAGGCTCTTCAGCCTCGTGTGTTTTATGTCCTAGGCAAAATCATTTATTAAGATTTTGCAATCGTATTAAAAATATGTCTGTTTCTGAGAGATTTTCCAACATAAAGAAGTTTCATTGTTGTGTGAACCGTCTTTCGAAATCTCTTGAAGTCAAAGATTATAAAACCGACCATCTTTGTTTTAAATGCAACGAGAAACGTCACACTATGCATGATAAGGAATCTCCTATCAATAACTCCGCTAAAGTACATTTATCAAACAATTCAAACACAGATCCTGTTTTCAGATCCTCTGATTTAAGTTCTAAGATGCCTTCGACATCAGCTGCTGCTCGCTCTATTACAGAATTCTTCTGTATTGCTAGGAACTGCGATGGTCTTCATTATTTGCCATGATATAACGTTTCCAGCAAGGGCCTTTATAGATCCAGCGTCTGAAGCTTCATTCATATCTGAACATTTGCGAAATCAATTGCGACCTCCGTCACATTCTACGAATGTAAAGATTTTCTAGAAGCTTCCACAATTAGTAAGAAAATGTGTACTATTAGAGTGGGGTCGCCCTTAGATCGAGGACTTAAATTGGAGATGTGTGCTTTAGTTTTACCTGCCATATCAGATAATTTGCCATCATTTATGTGTCCTTCGGATAGTAGAAAGGAGTTACCGAATTTGCAATTGGCAGATCGTAACTTCCATAAAAGAAGATCAATAGATCAGTTACTTGGTACAGATTTATATCCCAAAATAATTCTTGGTGAAGTTCGTCGAAATAGTTGTGGATCGTTAATGGCCGAGATGGATTTTAACGGGTCCACTTGACTCTTCAGCAGATGATTCTGTTAATGTTTTCTCCACTGCTGTAACCTTTTCTGAAGAGAATAATTTAAATCAAAGTCTTTTGAGATTTTGGGAGTTGGAAGAAACTCCAAAAAGAAAAATTTTGTAGCCTTCTGATAAATTTTGTGAAGAAATTTATAAGAAAACCACTAGTCGGGATTCTACTGGTAGATACACTGTGTCGTTGCGAGTACTAAAATCATATAACCAAGCCGTCACAAAATCATGCTATTTGCCATATCACCCATTGATCAAACCGGAGAGAAAAACAACTAAACTTCGAGTTGTTTTAATGCCTCTAATAGAACTTCAAATGGTAATAGCCTAAATGATTGCCTTCTTATAGAACCTACTTTGCAAGCAGATTTAGTAAATTAGAATTTACGTTGGAGGTCGTTTAGGTTTGTCTTTAATTGTGACATCACCAAAATGTATAGGCAAATTCGTGTCGAATGGTAATATCGTGGATTACGAGCGCTTAACCTTTGGGTTAAATTGTGCACCCCATTTGGCAATCCAGACCTTATGGCAATTAGCGGATGACTGTGAGGAGGAATTTCCTATGGCTGCAAAGATATTAAGGAAAAATATGTATGTGGATGATGTTCTGACTGACACTCATGAAGAATCGCGGTGATGGCTAGGGATCAACTAATTGCTGCCTTGTTATCGGCAGGGTTCAAACTGCGGAAATGGACATCTAATGAGATTTTTATTTTAAAATGATTGCCTATAGATCATTTAGTAGATTCCAAAGATTAGGAATTTTTTGGAATGCTCAGCTTGATTTTTTCTTTTTCAAAGTTTTTCCTTTAGAAGCAAAGGCGAAATATACGAAGAGAGAAGTATTATCTGGTATAGCTAAATTTTTGCCATTTATTATCTTCTAAAACAAAGGTAGCGCCAATTAAGTCAATTTCTCTACTCCGCCTTAATTATGCGGAGCAGTTTTGGCATCAGAATTGCTGAAAAATATTGTGAGAGAAATAGAAGTGCCAATTTCAAAAGTCTGTTGTTGGACAGTTTCATGTTCAATCTGAGGATAATCGGAAAGTAAACTCTGGTGGCACGGGCCTTCATGGCTGTCTAAGTCCGAACATAATTGGCATCAGAGTAATTTTGAAAATTTAGGTACAGATATCGAGAGTCGCAAAATAAAAGTTCACACTTCATTTTTTTCGAAATTTGAAAACATATTGGACAGATTTTCTTCACTTGATAGAGCGTTACGAGTTGTATCATGCATTTTTCGCTTCTTTCACTCTACGCATCAATTATATAAAGGAAAGTTCAATTATGAATCGGAACTTATTTCGATCGATGAAATTAATAGAGTCAAATTACGTTTGGCTATTGTTGCTCAAAAGGCCTTTTAAACAGAAGAGTATAAAAGTCTCTTAAATAAAGAGCCCTTGCCAGTGAAAAGCACTTTAGTACCTTTAAATCCTTTTTTATAATAACAGAGTCTAATTAGATTGAATGGTAGATTGGTGAAATCTTCTTCTTTTTCATATTGCGAACAGTATGCCATTATATTACCGTATGGCTGTCGTTTTGCAAAGTTTGCGGCAGAATTCATACATTTGCTTACTATTCACAGTAGTAATCAACAGATGCTAAGGGTCTATCGATGCGAATATTGAGCTCCTCGATTCCGACAACGTACTTGTAGTCAAATAATGGCTGCGCTTCCTTTTGAACGTACCACTATTGATAGACCGTTCGTTAACACAGGAGTTTATTTCGCAAGGCCTTTCGACATAATACATTTGGAAGCAGCGTCAGATTTATCAACTGACACTTTTCTGGCTGCATTCAATAGATTAATTTCGAGAAAAGCTTGTCCCCATACCATGTTTTCGGACAATGGTACTAGTTTCATGGGAGCATCTAATGATCTCTCCAGAGATTTTCAAACATTTTTTAAGGAATGTGTTCTAGCTATGGTTATATAAGTTTGAATTGGTGTTTTAATCCCTCATGTGGGTGGCTCTTGGGAAGCTGGAGTTAAGACTTTTAAACTTCATTTTAGAAAGGAGGTTCAAAATTGTAGATATACGTTTGAGGAGCTATCTACAGTATTGGCTAGAATAGAGGCATGCTTGAATTCGCGCCCTTTATGTCCTATGCCCGGTAACCCTGGTGAACCATTGGCGTTCGCATCAGCACACTTTTTAATTGGTTCAGCTATTCTGGCTCCACCAGAGCCAACTATTTACGATACTTCCATCAGTATAGTTAATCGTTATTGGAGGGTGAAAACACTGATTCACCAATTTTGTAAAAGATGGAAAGAGGAATATTTGGTAGAACTCCATAAAAGGTATAAATGGAAACATCCTCAAAGGGATGTTGAAATCAATGATTTAGTGGTAATAAAGAATGAACAATTGCCTGCTATTTTGTGGAGGTTAGGTATAGTCACTGGTACCCATACAGGTACTGACGGCCACGTTCGTGTCGTGGATGTTAAGACGCAAAGTGGAACAATTACGTGTCCAATAACCAAGCTTGTTGTTTTGTACAAACCTTAATTTACAATCTCCTGCTCTTAGCAAATTTACCTTTATTAACCTACTTTTTTCCTATAAATCATGAGCGCTCTAATCAGCAACAATTTTTCCGAGTCTTTTGAAGACCGCTTGCTCGATTATGACGAAGCGATGGAAACAAATACCCTAATGGCTTTGGAAGTACCTGTTGCTTCAGCAGGTGTTGTGCTCGTTGTTCCGGCATTGTCATCAACTATAGATGTGACCGTCGACGTAGCGGAATTTAGACCTATTGATAACCCAACTGGTCAGCAAGTGGAGGTGCCCAAGTTGAGTGAAATAAGTCGAGCTCATGAGGCGAATGCCAACGTGGTGAGAACCTCAAGTCCTGCCATAGCGAAGAGATCAAAATGTACGATTTGCGGCAAAAATCACCCGTTGAGGTTTTGTTATAACTTTCGCGACATGAGTCTGGAACGAAAGCTCCGAATGGTGGCAGTGCATAGATTTTGCTTCCGCTGTTTGGAGACCACGCATTTGGGTAAAGAATGTGTGAGCAATTAATTGCAAGTTTTGTAATCAACAGCACCATTCTTTACTCCACGAACACAAAAAAGGCGTGTCGAACAAAACAAAAAAAAGGGCGAAAATGCACCCACTTTCGCCATTCGGCAGTCTCTTGCATTGTCACCTACAATTTGCTTAAAAGTGCACTTCAATCAGCAGAAAATACCAATTCGAGCTGTATTGGATTCGTGCTGCCAAAATAGCTATATTTGCCCTGACTTCGTCAAAAGGCTCAAAATTCCCCTTCTAAACCGTAATGGCGAAACCTATTGTACGATAGAAATTGGATCAATTTATAATCCCCCTCAAATTATTTCTGTTATGGCTAAGGTTCGTAAAATGTTGGGCATCAAAATGCCATCTGCATCGGTTCCCAACACCATATTGGACTCCTTTGCAGGGCTTCAATTAGCCTACCCCAATTTCAATATATCGGGGAATGTGGCGTTAATGTTGAGATGCGATGTAATCCCGTTAATTTTGAAAGGTCGCATTCAATCCAGTCCGGGGCTGCCACTTGCTCAATACACTATATTTGGATAGATTATCTCAGGTGTGTCGCCGATTTAAATTGACGCACGTCAGTTTAATATTATAGGTCTTTGACCTCAACAGGAGTCCCTCCCTCATGACTCTATAATAATACAAAATTTATTCATTTATACCAACAGGAGTCCCTCATGACTCATACTGCGTAAATCTACAGGAGACCCTCATGACTCATACTACATAAACCAACAGGGGCCCCTTCTTGGCCACTTATATTAACAACTCATCAGGGATCCTTTCTTGGCCCATCTATTTATAAGAATTCATCAGGGGTTCTTCTTGCCCCACTTATATGAAAAAAGAAATAAAAAAATTTAAATAAAATGAATTATATATAAATATATTTACATGTATTATATTATACATTCCACAGGAATCCTAAATGACTCAATATACTACGTATATTCATCATGAGTCCTTAATGACTCATTTATAATTATTAAATTGCAACTTATTTATTGTTGCAAGGTGGCCGGCAATGTTTAAGTACGTAGTCGTTAAATAGTGGTTTCACTGTTTTGAAAACTTTTAATAAATTTTAAGTCATCCTTGTTGGAAGCCTTTGGGTTTTCAACTAGTGAACCGGTAACCGTACTTAAGTCTTGTTGTGTTCAAAAAGAACTTAAGGTAAATAATTTTACTTTACTTTCTATTTGGATCGCCATCAAAACACTTCGTGTAAAGCAATTACTGGCTATTTTCAAGAACCTTTACAAGGTAATTATTGAAAAAATATCAAACTTAATTAAAGCTAATATTTGTTGAGTTAATCTAAAATTCCTTGTTTTCATTTATTTATATAAATTGTCATACCCATCGGATATACGCCGAAACAGTACAAAAATAATTCTTTAACTGGATGCTCCACGCTTTGAAAATCAAAAGTTAAATAATGTAAGGCCAATACGGTCTTACATAACGGTCTACTCAGTACAGGATAGAAAATGATTCTACCAGTTTTAATACGCCCTTTAGTCCTTTCTACAATATCATCAGCCAAAGTCCACTCTTGTTTTAATTCTGAAAAAATAGAATAATTCTAGATTACATTTATTATATGGCCATTTTAATATTTTATATTGTATTCTTATGAGCTAATAAGGCCTAGATTTGTTAATGCAAATAAAACAATTCATTTTATTTCATTTCCCCGACGCACGCTGGGACCCGTCCATACAAATTTGTGCTCAAAACTCTCAACGATAGATTATTGCCATAAAACACATACAATGAATATAATTTTACGAAATTTCAATTGTGTTTTCTAATTTTATTCAGAAAATTTAATATTTTAGTCTTCAGAAGCATCTGGTTCAGCTTCTATATGTACTAAGTACTTCTCCAAGAGCATCGTTCGAGCTTCCGCATCCAGAGATTTTCTTTTAATTGGTCCTAAAGTCCTTAAGCTGGTTATAAGTGGATCGGAATAAACAAGTAAACGCTGAAACACATCTTCAAAGTTAACCTGCCTTGAAACTTTTCTGATAAAACGTTCACGATATAACTTAAATTCCTTGTTTCTTGATTCCTGAGCTTCTTCACTTAATTGTCCAATTGGCAGCAGAAAATTTAATATTATTTCATATCCATGGAACAAAATTTTGTGCACTGTTGTTGTCATGGGGTGCCAGGGATAAAGGTCGACGTATAATTCCGCTGTGTAAAGTCAAAACTTCTTGAATCATGAAGACAATGTTTGTAGGATAAAATAAACCCAAACTAACTGTCCAAAATCAAATAAAGGTGAGTTGAAAACTGCATTGAGTAACTTTCAGAATGCATTTATATCTAAGTGGGATAAATGCGGTAGGCATAAGGCAAGGTTTTATGATCACAAAAGACCTGGTTGCAATGCTCTTCTAATTATATCGGACGCCTAAAGGAGGAAGACCTGCTAAAAATTTTAATGACTGTAGTGATCCGTAGACACGTAGGATACCTGCAGGACTTCGAAATGCACATTATTATATATTATTCTAGGTCGACAAATTTCTTTTTAACTAGTTTATGGTGACTTTTGAATAAAATCTCACTCAAGTTGCGATTTTTAATGGATATTATAATTTTTTCTTATATAATAATAATGACAAATAGTCTTATTTTGATTTTATTATATTTTTATTTTATACCATAGTACCAAGCGAACCTTCATATACGCAATATTATCTTGCTGTCCTTCTCAGTTTGGTAATATACAAAACCTTCCCTTTTTATTGCAAAATCATTTAAAAATATTTATTTGCGCATTTTGAAAAAAAATTAGTTTCAAAAAATCGCTTAAAAAAAATTAACACTTCCAAAAGTTATAAGTCGTAGATCAAAAACCAATGAACTTATTTATCAAACAATATATATAAAACAATTACCATACCTTGATTGATACACGACATAATTAAATTTAAAGAATTGTATCTTTAAACGGCAGAAATGAATGTTTGAAAATCCTCCTTTTGAGTTGACGTACTCAACAGATGATAGCAGTTAGCGCATCAATTTTTTTACCAGTGATGTGATATTTTGTACCGATTACTCCAACAAAATTATTTTTTTTAAATTTGAAAATTAAAAAAATTTAGTTTTGAGGACAACCTCATATGGACGGGCCCCAGTGTGCGACGTTTCGTCAGTTATTTGTTAACTTTTTCAAGGGTTAGAATATGAAAATGTGTTTCGATTTACATTAAATTAAAGTTTTGAATTGGATATTATTCAATAAACAAAATAAAAACTTTTTCCAGATAAATAAAAAACATAAATTAATACAGCTCTGCATACATGCCAAGACGTGTTCGTATCTGCTTCATGATATTAATTTAATAAAGTGTGTAAAATTGCATAAAACTTTATTCTATTGATAACACTGGTTTACAGCCAAAAAATACCAAGAACGAAACATGCCTAGATAAGATAATTGAGACCTCCTGAACACGAAAAACGCTGCAATTTTTTATCTTCAGTACCGTTTTTTAGATAACGGTACGTATGTGTTTTTCGGTGTATGGTCCCACTCAAACCCTTGTTTAGCCCAACCGAAAAGTCCGATAAAATTAAAGCGCATATCGTTGAAAAGTTAATTTCCGTCGATGTGCTGAAAATTTCTATGAGACAAGAAATGGTTGAGTTATGGCACCTCAAAGTTCAAAATTTGCCATTTTTTACGTAATTTTCAAAATTTTTCATTTTTATTTCGTTTTTTTTCTAAGTTATAGGAAAAATATGGAACGTATGGAATGTATTTTTTCAAATTAAAAATTTGTAAAGCTGTGTAATTAACTATATTTATGTAACTTTTTAAAATTTTTTAGGAAAGGTTTCTCAACATCACAATGTTTTCTTTTTCTTAAAAGAAAACAAGTAAAAGTGCTATATTCGGCTGTGCCGAATCTTATATACCCTTCACTAACCTACATCTGCTTTCTAACTTATAAAAAAATTCAGTTATCAAAAAATAAAAACAACTTCAGTTGCATTTATGGTTACTTTAAAAAAATATATTCAAAATTTTCCAACCCTGGAAACGAAATTTTAATTTTTCAAAAATAAAAGTCTTCATAATGTGAAAGCGGTTTTCTTTAAGCAAAAGTACAAGTTTTTAACCATATTGGTAACGTTCATGTTATACAAAATATTGCAGTGTCCAACCCTGGAATCGAAATTTTTATTTCTTTTAATTTTTAATAACAATTTTGTTTTGCCGAAATAAAAAATAATTTTAACTTGGAAAAAACGACGTTAATTGATTTTTGGTTATGTATTGTATAAAAAAATTGTAAATTTCGGAACCCTGGTTGGGAGCTTTAAATTTTAAAATTTATTTTTCATCGATGCAAATCTTCCTGATACCAAAAATGGTTTTATTTAAGAAAAACTTAAAATGTTTAAACATTTAGCCACAATATACCGAATGTGCCTAAAAATATTTCAATTTCCCATCCATGGAGTCGAAAATTAAAACTTTTTAAAATTATTTTTTACCAATGCAAGTCTTCATGATGTATAAAGTGGTTTTATTTAAGAAAAACTACAAATTTTTAACCATTTCTGTCACTTTCTAGTACTACAATATATATCAGATTTGGAGACCTGGAATCGAAATTTGTTTTTTTTTTAATTTTCATATTCTATTTTGCCAGGACAAAAAAGAATTTTAACCAGGAAAAAACGATGTTAGCTGGTTTTTAGTTATTTTAATGTACAAAAAATATTAAAATTTGCTAACCCTGGATAAGAGTTTTTAATTTGTAAAATTTTTTTTCCATCTATGCAAATCTTCCTGATGTATAAAATGGTTTATTTAGGAAAAACTTAAAATTTTTAAAAATTTTAATTATTATATGTACGACGAAATACCGAATGTGTAAAAAAAATTAAATTTTTGATCCCTGCAATCGAATATTTAATATTTTTTAAAGTATTTTTTACCAATGGAAGTCTTCATGATGTATAAAGCGCTTTTATTTAAGAAAAACTACAAATTTGTTACCACTTTCGTTACTTTCATGTACTACAAAATATTGCAGTACCGAACCCTGGAATAAAAATTTTGATGTTTTCTTCAATTTTTATACCCTTCACAAAAATGTGAAAGGGTATAATTAGGTTTGTCATTCCGAGTGTAATTTCTTCGATATCAATATGCGACCCCATAAAGTATATATATTTCGGATCCTTATGAATAGCGATGACGATTGAGCGATGTCCGTCTGTCCGTCTGTCTGTCTGTGAAATCGGTTTTCCCAAGCCCCCAGAAGAGCTAGAGACTTCGTTCTTGGACTGGTCGATTGGAAGTGAGCTAACTTAGAGTGGTATTGAAATATCGGAAGGATGGTTCCAGAGCTGGGAAGCTTATACCTATTTCTCGACGCAAAATTAACACAAAAACCGATTATATTCTTGAGTATTTGAAAATTGAGCCTATTTCATGCCTTGGGACTCTTCAATTTTCCATTTAAAACTTAAAAAAAAAAATTTCCAGGGATGGGAAATTAAAAATTTTTTTTTGGTACATTCGGTATTTTATGGTACATATCAGAAATAAAATGTTTAAAAATTTTAAGTTTTTCTTAAATAAAACCGTTTATGGTGTAATGAAGACTTGCATCGATGAAAAATATATTTAAAAATTTAGAGTTCCCATCCAGGGTTAGGAAATTAAATTTTTTTATACAATAAACTAACCAAAAATCAACTAACGTCGTTTTTCCTGTTTAAAATTACTTTTTATATCGGCAAACCAAATTGGTGTCAAGAATTAAAAAAAAATCAAAATTTCGATTCCAGGGTTCGGTACTGCAATATTTTGTAGTACATGAAAGTAACGAAAGTGGTAACAAATTTGTAATTTTGGTATCAAATATTTTAAAAAATCAAAGTTTCGTTTTCAGTGTTGGATAATGCAATGTTTTGTAGTACATGAAAGTGACAAAAATTGTTACAAATATTAATTCTTCTTATATAAAACCGCTTTATACATCATAACAACTTGCATTGGTAAAACATTATTTTAAAAAATTTAGTTTTCGTCTCCAGGAGTGGGAAATTAATTTTTTTTTTGCACATTTGGTATTTTGTGGTACATATAGTAACTAAAATGTTTAAAAATTTTAAGGTTTTCTTAAATAAAACCATTTTTGGTATCATGAAGACTTGCATTGATTAAAAATAAATTTAAAAATTTAAAGTTCCCATCCAGGGTTCTGAAATATAAAATTATGAAAATAATAATATGAAATACAATACATAACCAAAAATCAATTAATGTCGTTTTTTCCAAGTTAAAATTATTTTTTATTTCGGCAAAACAAAATTGGTATTAAAAATTAAAAACAAAATAAAAATTTCGATTCCAGGGTTGGATACTGCAATATCTTGCAAAAAAATTTGAAAAATTAAAATTTCTTTTCCAAGGGTGGTAAATTTGGAATATATTTTTTAAGTAACCAAAAAACGCAACTGAAGTTGTTTTTATTTTTTGCTAACTGAAACTATTTTATAAGTTAGAAAGCAGACGTACGTTAGTGAAGGGTATGTAAGATTCGGCACAGCCGAATATAGCACTTTTACTTGTTTCATTTGTAATATTTGCTTAATGAATTATACCAAATTTATCAAGTGTCGTTTATTTAACTAAAACAAAACGTTTCAGGTGAAAATAGCTAACATTTGCATAACAGTAGCACAAACAGTACAGAGAAACTTTTATGCCCATCAAAGTGTATTCCATTAAATATTTGAAAGTGTTTGGTATTATATTAATATTTGTATATACATATGTACATTCAAAAATACTAATGCCCAATTTTTGACTTCGTATTTAAGTTCTATTTAAACTTAAGGTCTATTTAAATACAAAATTCATTTTTACATATCATATTTAAATACAACTTAAATATCCCTCATTGGTATTTGAATAGAGCACAGAAAACGTACGTACATATGACTTTTAAGAAAAATAAAACATTGGGATGCTGAGAAAAATTAACTAAAAAATGTAAAAAAGTTACATAAATATAGTTAATTATCAATAGAATAAAGTAAAAAATCAATAAAATAATATTTATTGCACAAATAAACTCTTAACACAATTGAAAAACTTAAAATAATTGCATGCACAAGCTAGGAATAATTTGAATCATAAACTAAACACATGTTTTCTGAACAATGGCGACTTTTTTTACATACTTCATGGTGCTACCACATTTTTCGCATAAATTAGTTGAAGTATTTAAATATGACTGAAAAACTGAAAGCGTATTTAAACACGACTTAAGTTTATGGAAAAATTAACTAATTTTGTACTTAAATACGAAATCAAAAACTGGGCATAAGTGTTTGAACTCTGATATATCAGAAATCAATTCTTCGCTTCATATTCCTACGACAGTGAAAATACTAACGTTGTCACCTAGAAAGCTGGAATTTGCAAAACAGATATTTAACAATTAAGTCCAGTTTATATGTTTTGACAAAATTTTATCATAAAAGTTTGAAAAAGCATCTATTTACAACTACATGTTTTGGTTCGTTTTGTATTACATGTAATCCGTCACGTTTGTTATTGCGGACATGTTATTACAAACTAGTTTCATATACACAATTTCCTTTTGCTTTTCTTTTCTACTTCTATGAAAAAGAAAAATATTATAGTGCACTGATACGGAATTCACATTTCATCCCAATTCAATTTTATTATTTTCTTTTATATGTTATTTCATTCCATTTTATTTTTTATTACTTTGAATTGATTAATTAGAAACGAAACTTTCGATGCACGAGGACAAGGTTTCAGAAACGAAATGTCAATACATAGTCATGATTACTGTTGCCAGACTTATAAAAAAGGAGCATTTTGTTGAAAAAGCGTTAGTAAAATTCCCCTGATGTGATTGCAATGTAATAAATAATACATTGACCTATTGGAACGATGCCAATAAATATAAATAAATATTAACAACTTAAAATTTGGTAAAGAATTTCTTTTCAAGAGCTCTTCGACAAGGCAAATATGTGATCACTTTTTTTACTGAGGATATTTGTAATGTAACGAAATACTCGTACACTAGCGTTCGGTTTAAATTTTGATATTTGCCAAAGTTTGTAAAGATTAAGCTCCGATATTAATAGTTTTTAGTATATCTGTAGTTTTGCAAAAATTTTATAAATCGGGCTTTGCGTGAGACCTTTTTTCTTTTAGAAATTTTTGTAATGCTTCCAATCTGAATAATTTTCTCAGTTACGAAACCCATGGCCGTTGCAAGTCAATATAGATTCTTTCAATCTTAACGTTGATTGACACTTTCTAAATAGTCAATATTTTAAAATTGATCGTCTATGACCCACTACAGAATAGCCGTATTGAACGAGTAAATTCTATTATTAAATAATATGCATTCTATTTACATTCCTTTATATTTTAAACTCTATGCATATAAACTTGGTTTACATTTTTATCCAATTCGACACTCTTAAATTTAAAAACATGTATATGTAACGGAATTTTCTACACATAATTTTTTATCAGAAGAAAAACTAAAAACTTTTAAACAAATATTAGAGTTGTGGAAAACAAATATCAATAGTGAACGATATGTTAGTAAAACTAAAGTTGAGGTTCGTCCGGTTCCCTCCATTAGCCAATAATTATAATATTCTAAGGTTTGACTCTACTGAGTTGTCTAAAGTAGGATAATTTTGATCGAACAAAGCAACTTTTAATCAAATAATTATACCTGAAACTTAAACAGTACCTACCAGTACATATACATATATGAATGACGATGTAGCTGAAATTTTTATACAAAAAGTTAGAAAATGCTCTATTTCGCTTTAAACTCATTGCGCTAACTTTTTATTCAGCTAATATAATAAAACTATATAAAATTTTTTATGTATGTATGTATTGAATTATTGGTTTTATTTTTACGCCTGCGGAAGAATAGAACTGTTATGATGCACTGATAAATTCAAACTGATCCAAAGATTTAATATATTTAGGACCATTATTACAACTTGACGACAAAGTTGGTGGTAGTAAATACCAACGTTAGCATAACAAGTCGATAAAGTGGCCGGTAGCAACTTTTCATTATTACAACTTGCCGGTAATATTAAATGTATATTTCTTATTATGTGGCAATACCGCTAGCAATTGCCGACTACTTTTGAAAGATTATTTAGATCGCGAAAAATTGTAGTGGCAAAGACACACTTGTTTTTGCCTTTATTTGTGAAAATATAACTTTGTGTTATAAAATAAAAAATATGTCAGCATCTGAGGAAACAATCGTGCGAGCTGTGAGAAGACTGGCAAAAAACTGTTCAAGTGAAGAAGACATACGTTTGGTGCTATATTATTAAAGAATAAGAAAATACGGTAACATCAACATAAATCCTCCTGGTAAAACTTATCGCAAAGTCGAGCTTGCCTTTAATATATCGCACATACTTAGATTAAAGGAAAGTTGGTATAATGAAAATGTGTTTATCTGACCGATAAAATCTAACTTTAAGATAACACCAAGTTGTAATAATGGCCCTTAGTTGTTCTAAGATGTGTTGGATATATGTTCCCTGATGATCTGCCGCAGATAAATGATTTAGAAATAAATCTTCTTCAAACATTTCGGGGCAAGAGAATCAGCACGACCAAGAGTATAATATAAAATATCCCAGAGTATTATGTTATGGATATCCATTATGAAACATGTTGAAAGGAAATAGTGTACAATTTATCAGAACACCTAGCGATAAGACCAGAAGGTACATCGGAGGTGAAACCAGCGTATGGGAATAGAACAATCCTCAAAAGAAACTTCTCAGATTTATCGATTTTACTAAACTATTCCGTTCAATCTACCTCCTTCTACTTACCCTTATGCACTCCCGTATCTCATTTGAATTAGATATTGAACAGCTGCACACACATTTTACGGATAATCACTAAAGTGTGGAATAACCATAGATAAAGATATATAGTATGTAGAGTCGCCAATTTGCTTATCGTGCTCCCGAAGGACCTAATTTAATTAGAGTATTATAAAAATCTAATTTATTCTAAGTTTTTCCTAGGTTTGTCAGCTGGTAAAGGATTCCAAAGTAGTGAGCCTTATTTATTTATTACTTTAAACAATTTCTTAGTATATTCAGGATTAATACTATGGTCACACTCATACGAAAGCTAGTATTTGATCACTTTCTTGTTGGCGACTTGTGTGGGAAAACAATTACGAAAGCAGAAACATGATTTTAAATGCGATTATTGAGGATATGTATGCAGTTCAAGGTGCAAAATATATATCACGTAGTTGATTGAAAGTCTTTTTAATAAAAGTTTATATATAATTAAAACGTTTGAAATTAATGTTTAAATAACATGTAAACTTCGATATGGATCATTTAAATTGCAACTTCTAAAGAGCCAGCTCAGTTTAAGAAAAATCTGTATGTTATATGTCCAAAAAGATGAATCTAGAGCAAAGCATTTAAATTTTAGATGCTATCGTGATATTGGGATCTATCGAAATGAAATGTGTTAAATTTTAATCGGTTAACCGATTAACAACCGCACTTAACATATAGTTAATATGTGCATTAATTTAAGATCCGTACTACTATCTTGATAGAGAAAATTGTTGTTGTAGAGGAATATTGTTACAGGTACTCAAAGGAAATAAGTGAATTTAATCGAGTTAAAATTATGTCATCAAAAATATTCAACTTAAAATTATTGAGCGGGTTTTGATCCCAAAGCCAATTGGAAAATGTTCTTGCAGTAAATATGAACACAGAATACATAAACCGAAAAAGCAAACCATGAAAACAGTTCAGGAAATGGCATGCAATTTTTCAGTATCAAAATAACGTTTCTTGTTGATGTATGTGTTACCACAAAATACCACTAATATATCATTGGATTTTCGAAACTATTGTTAAGGTTAATGAAATATGTTCTATGTAGAATATCCTAATAGTTCACATCTATTTAAAACTTATTAAAAAATTGATGTGTATTCTTCACAAGTTCTTTATTGAATCGCCAAAAGTAATTTCAAAATAATCTTAAGAGCTAATTGTAACAATTGTTCTTAGCAAAAGAATTTAAGTACCGATATAAATATGTATGCATTTACGAACTGGTTCTGTTGTTAATACGTATCAATGACGTACATATGTTATAACGATACCGTTTATAATGAGCATTAACATAGGTTGGGTTAATATACTTATTTATATTTAACACTAGCCTACACTACATTTCTTCCCCTTTTTAGATTTTAAGTTTATAAACAATTACAAATATGAGAAAAAATTTAATTGCAATTACATTTTTACAATTTGTAATTAATATTTTCTTTCTTTCTTAATTTAGCCTTTAGTGGTAATTCTGTAATATTATCATCTTCGTCCTTCACATTCTCTGCATCAAAAAATTCTTCCTCGTCTTCGTCTTTTTTCCCACTCCCTAATTCTTCTCCTTCCTTTACTATTTCAACGCTTATATTCTCATTTTGTTCTATGTTTTGCGGAATACTTGATAATATTACGTCTTTTGCCATTAATTTTAGTTGATTTCTGTGAGCAACCCTTTTTCGCCTATTAAATTCAATCAAATATAGTGTTTCACTAATTTTTTTGCAAATGATACCTTTGATCCATTTTGCATCACTATTTTGATCTGGATTCAAATACAAAATGTTTGTACCAACTTTTAAATCGAAATTTTTAACTTTTTTGCTTTCTTGAAACATATTTTTCTCCAAAACCTTTTTGTGTTTGTAATTTGTTGTATATACTTTGGTACTCGAGTCTCTTTTTAAGTTAATGTACGATAATAGAGTTATAGGTTTACATGATAAAATGAATTCATTTGGACACATACCTGTGACAGTGGATGGAGTGTTGCGGTATTTAAATAAAAAGTTTAATACGACGTTTTGGACAGAAAGTTTATTTGGCTTGTTAGATACAAAATAAGCTTTCAAACTATTTTTAACGGTTTGAACACCTCTTTCTGCCAAACCATTACTGGGGGGGGGGTGATAAGCAGGACTAAAAAGCTGACTTACTCCGTTTGATTTTAAAAATAATTTAAATTCTTCACTTCGGAATTGCGGTCCATTATCGCTTACTAGCGTGGAACAAAATCCATAATTTGCAAATAAAAATTTCAATTTTTCAATAACAACCATTGCTGATGTTTTATATAAAATTTGTGTATCAATCCATGTAGAAAAATCATCAACAACTATTAAAAAATCATTATTTTGGAACTGAAACAAATCCACATGAATGCGCTCAAATGGAAAAGAAGTTCGAGGCCATGTGAAATTTGGACAATCTTTTGTCTTGTTTTGAGTTTTTTGACACGACGGACAATTTAAAACATAAGCCTCAATACTTTTATCAATGGAAGGCCACCAAACCGAAGCACGAGCTAACAACTTCATACGCACGATCCCAATATGAGTATCATGTAACAACGATAGAAATTTATCTCTTAAGATTGTGGGTATAACTAAACGATCTCCATAAAATAAACAATTTTTCTTAATTTCTAAGGAGATTTTTATATGATTATATGGAATTAATAGACTATTTGCTTTCAAGTCGTTTAACCAACTATTATTCTGAACAATTTCCATAACCTTCCGAATTGTAGGGTCTTTTTTGGAATATAGGACAATATCCTCTTGGGAAATTGGCGCTTCATTAACGAAGTTGAAAAAATTTATATTTAAATTGCTAACATTAGTCTCACCTTCAAGAGGTAGACGTGACAACGCATCGACATTTTTTTGCTTTGAACCAGGGCGATACTTAATTTTACAATTATAATTTGATAAAAATAAAATCCATCTATGGAAACGAACGGATACAATATTAGATAAAGCCTTTTGGTCACCTAACAATTTTTCAAGTGGTTGGTGATCGGTGTATACTGTAAAATTATACCCATACACAAACTTATGAAATTTGTGAATTGCAAATACCACAGCTAAAGCCTCTCTATGAATCTGAGAATAATTTTTTTCTGCTTTACTTAAAGTAGATGAAACCATATAGCACGGCCTCTCCTGACCATCAACAACTACATTTAGAATAGCACCAACACCGTATGGAGATGCGTCACACGCAATTACAATAGGTTTATTTGGATCGAAATGAACCAACAAATTGTTATTGCACAATAATTTTTTACAGTTTTGAAAAGCAAGGACGCATTCTTCATTCCAACACCATTTTACGTGCTGTAGTGACGTCCAGCAAAAATGTTTTTTTTGCCGTCGGCATTTTTTTCTGGTTTTTTTCGTTATTTTATACAAAGGTGCTAAAACTGTAGCACTACTTGGCAAAAACTTGGCATAATAATTAATTAATCCTAAAAAGCTTTGAAGCTGGTCAATACTATTTGGTTCAGGTGCTCGTATTATAGCCTCCATTTTAGAATTTGAAGGTTTTATACCTTCAGGAGTAATGGTATGACCCAAATACTCAATGGTATTTACTAAAACTTTACATTTACTCCAATTGATTTTAACATTGTATTCTTGTAATCTACTTAAAACTTTATATAATTTAGCTTTACAATCTTGTTCACCGTTACCAGCAACTAAAATATCATCTAGATATACTGCAACGCCACATATGCCCTGCATAATTTGATCCATCACCCTTTGAAAAATCATAGGTGCAGTTGAAACTCCAAATGGTAAACGGCAAAATTGAAACAACCCCATATGGGTATTGATAGTTAACAACTCACGAGAAAGCTTATTTACGGATAGCTATAAGTAAGCCTTACTCAAATCGAGAATAAAAAAACACGTTTTACCCCTCAAACTTGTGAGAATATCATCAATTAACGGTAATGGATATACATCCATTTCAATAACTGGGCTTATTGTTACTTTAAAATTTCCACAGATTCTTACAGTAGAATCCCTTTTTATGACACAAACTATCGGAGCTGCCCAAATACTTTTTTGGACGGGCTCTATTATCCCCTCGTCACGCATTCGACCTAACTCGGCCTCTACCGACTTTCTTAAACTTAAAGGCACCGTGTACGCCTTAAAAAATTTAGGCTGAGAATTTGGCTTGACAAAAATATCAGCTGAAAAACTTTTAATGGGGCTTGTACAATATAAAAATAAAGATGGAAAACTACTTTTCAACTCTTCCACGGTACTAGTTTGGCAGACGTTTTTTATAGATAAAATATCACTTGACTTACTCAAATTTACATTAAAAAAATTTCGCCAACCAGGAAGTAAAACATCTATCCAATTCCGTCCCATTAAAGGCGTGAATTGCCTGTTAGATTTTACTACAATTAATTCCAAATCACTATTTCCATCAACTGTCACCCACATTTTACCAAGAACCTCCACAGTATTACCTGTTAAAACTTGTAAAGGGGGGAAATTAATACTGTTTAATTTTAAATCATTAAAATAAAATTTATAATCTACATTAGATATAACGGACACGACGGCTCCGGTATCTATTTCCATTTCCAAGGTTTTACCATTTACGACGAAACTCTTTACCAGTGGTGACGACTCCACTCTATTTACCCAGTTCAACGATCCCAGCTTTAACTCCAACTCGTTAACCTTGTTCTTTCTACTTAAATTCCTTTGGGTGGATTTATTATATTTCGAAAAACACGCCTTCGCCGAATGCCCTTTCTTCCCACAGGCAAAACAAGTCCACTCCTTAGCCGGACAACTGCCGTTTGCATGCTTGGACGCACATTTGGTACATTTTTCATACTTCTTGTATGTTTGGGGGTAATGATTTATTTTGTTGACCTCATACGACGATGGATGCATACTTTTTTGCTCTTTGTTGATTAGCTCGAACGATTGTGCCAATTTGCACGCTTCATCCCAAATCAATGATGATGTTGACAGCAATTTTGTCTGGAGTTGGCTACTGCTTACGCCACAAACTAAACGATCACGCAAGGCTTCGTTTAGAAAAGCACCAAACTCACAACGGGCTGATAATAGTTTCAGATTTAGAATGTATTCACTTATGGGCTCATTGGGTTTCTGGGAACAACTATAGAATTTAAACCGTTCGGCAATAATATTTTTTTCCGGACTAAAATATGGCAAGATTATTTTTACCAAATCCTTGAACGTTTTACTTGTTGGCTTTTCTGGTAACAAGGCCGATTTTATTCTCTTATAAGTTTCTGGGCCGACCAATGTTAAAAATAACGCCACTTTGTTTTTTTCTTCCACATTATTTATTATAAATAGTTGTTCAACCCGCTCTAAATATTCAGGAAAATCTTCTCCGAAAACAAATTGCTCAATTGACCCAATCAACGACATTGCTTTTTTATTTAATTTTCCTCAATATTCTTACTTGAACTTATTAAATATTTTATTTCAGCTGCTGGGTGCTTCGCGATAGCAATAGTTTTTACTATTTATTTAAATTTAAGTTTTCTTTTAACTTTTAAACTTTTCTTTTATACTGCCGGGTTCCACACTACTCGTCGCCAAATATGATGTGTATTCTTCACAAGTTCTTTATTGAATCGCCAAAAGTAATTTCAAAATAATCTTAAGAGCTAATTGTAACAATTGTTCTTAGCAAAAGAATTTAAGTACCGATATAAATATGTATGCATTTACGAACTGGTTCTGTTGTTAATACGTATCAATGACGTACATATGTTATAACGATACCGTTTATAATGAGCATTAACATAGGTTGGGTTAATATACTTATTTATATTTAACACTAGCCTACACTACAAAAATATTACAAAATTAACAGAAAAAATTGTTTCATTTTATGAATTGTTTATAGCAAACTATAATTATTTTATTAATACTTAATTGGAAAATTACGTTAATCCTGGCAAATATTTTATTATTACAAGGACCAACGATCATAAAATATTGAGAAAGGTAGAGAGGATATATTTAGTTAAAAACTTTACAGCAATATTGCATGATGTGATAGTTGCTGGAAAACTCTCTCAAAAATAGATCCGACTACCGACTGGTTGAAATTTATACCTTCTTGACTGAAAAGTAATACAAACTCAAAATGATTGCAATAACGAAAAATTTTAGGACCGCTATGAAATACTTTCATTATCAGGTAGATAAAATGAAGAGGCAATTGCTGGAACAATAATAATATTATAAGAAATAATTATCTGCTCCCATTTCAAAATTGGAAAATATGTGCCGAAGGTTGTGCTTTTATTGCACAAACCCTTAATAAGGGGTGATATGCACATGTTCCATTGTGTTCGATATTGCGTTTCCCTTGAAAAAGGCATTAATTTCATTTTTAGTTTTAACAAAAATTTTGAACAATATGAAGTATTATATTAAAACGGCTTAATTCCAATGTTGAAGTTCTTTGCTTAGGGCGTTAACAGTATAAAATATACAAATTCTTAATCTCTTCAGCCATAAAAATACTTGAAGAAGCAACATGAACGACTTTTATTTTATATATAAGGTAAAAATTTTTAATGTTCAAACTGCACCACACGTTTCTCCTCGCCATACTTATATTCCAATAGTCATTGGCGGCAGTCATTTCGAGCACTGATATGTTGGAGGAAGCACATCCGAATATGCTATCAATTGTTGAAAGTTTTGATAGCGTTAATAAGTAGGAGATGTGCTTGCACAAGCATTTGAGGCTTTAATAATATCTTAGACTCTCCTTGACGTGATATCACAACGAAAGGCTTTCCTAATTGTTTAATACCCTCCCTAAGCACCGTATGAAATTCATCGAAGTGCCAATGTCAGTAAGTTAAACTAAAGTTCTACCTTTTATTTTTTTTTTTTGAGTAATGGGGTGCCCTGTGTCAAAATAATCTGTCTCAAAAGCTTTTTTCATGGGGATAAGCCACGATATAAGCCATCTTTGAAATTTGTTTAAGCATCTAGTTTTCTATCGGATAATATTAATATGTCATATATTTAAAATAGTGGGCTTAACAGGTTTATAATTGGGGGATTCACACTATAGTCATAAGTCATAAAATAATAGCACTAAAAATATGATAAAAGTGTACAACCCGTCATAACTTGGTCTGCTAAATAAAGTTGTATATATAAACTCTAACAGCTGCTGCATTGTAATGAGCTGAATAAATTTTTTTTCCGGCGGTATATGGAAAAGGTAAAAGTGCTATATTCGGCTGTGCCGAATCTTATATACCCTTCACTAACGTACGTCTACTTTCTAACCTATACAACAGCTTCAGTTAGCAAAAAATAAAAACAACTTCA
>OY776277.1:49545613-49750613 GCA_963675445.1 Linnaemya vulpina
AATTGGAGTCATGCACAAACTGAATAACTCAATTTGTACAGCAAATTTGAGTACAATTTTGTACTGCAAGGAGAATTCATAATGGCGCGAAGGAAATTGGACATTTTCAACATTTGTGATATATGTATCTTGAACGAAAAATATCTAAAGTATTTTTTTATTTTTAATGAAAAATTTTGATACCATAAAATTTCACAAAAACCATGTTGTGGTTAATATTAGCAGGAAGTTATAGAAATGGCCTTAGAGATCAACTGCCATTATAAATTTTTTAGATTGGTATAAGTTTTAGGGAATAAGTCTTACTAAAATTTTGATGGTTTTAAATTATTTTATATAGTTTTAAACTTACTTTTTAAACATCGAAGATGTGAAACAGATCGAAAGCAATCCATAATAGAAAATTTCATATTCGAAACTTCCAGCAAATTCCTGTTCTGATATATTCAGGCTCGAAGCACTTCTAATGGTTCATTATATTCAAATTAAATAAGCACCTGAATTATCCTGGAAAAGCTTATAACTGAACATTAAAACATATTAAATACTGTTGACTCTAAGGCCGTCTTAGAAACGAGCTACCTACTCGAGTCCTATAAAAGAAACGAGAAAGCCTTATCGATGAGATATTCAATTTCCAAGTTTTACATTAATAGTTTTCCGAAACTCTCCATTCGCGATGTATCATCACGTTTTATCTGTATAGTGTGTGAAATTAGCATGTAAAAGCTTCTAAAACTTATTTGAACCAGTCCAAATCGGTTCCGGTTTGCAGAATATATAAGTCCAGCAAAGATCTTTGAAATGTTACCAGTTTGACTCGATTCAGTCGACCTATCAAAAGTCAGAGGCGGGTAACATATTTACACACACAAGCATATTCAATAACTATTGTTCACTTAAAGTAGACAATAAGATATTTTATAATTTTATACTTATATATTTGATAATCAAACATGTTTCTTATGTAATAAAATAATTCATTAGTAAAATTAATTTTGTATCTATTTATTTTGTAGAAGATATATAATTCCAAATATTAAGTGATTTATTTTGTCACGCTATGTTTCCGTCGTTTTGTTGAAAGTTTCTTGCTACATATTTGCATATGTAATACCGCAAAAGTTCTAGAAAACTCGTTAGAAATGTTAATAAGATATATGAAAGAGACATGTTTTTAACACATGTTGGCAAAAAATTCTCAGATGGTCCACCTGCTTTAGCTTAAGAGCAGCAATAATTCCTTTGGGTCGCTATGTTGATAAATATATATATTATGTGGATATGAATGTTTTTATTCCGTAACATATTTTTTATCTCTGGCCGAGAAATTTGTCTTGCTCTCAAAAAAGGGTTTTGCCTACACAAATAGAAAAGCTTTTAATAATTGTTTGAGATAAAGAGGTATTTTTATTTCTATTTTATAATTATAAGAAATGTAATTGCTAATATGAGTAAGTAATATAATATTCTTTAAAGTTTTAATATCCAAGTAAAACTTTATTTAGGAATCATAGATGTTGTTACAAAATTTAGTGGAATCAGAGAAAGAGTTTACGTATGAAAACATGGAATTGGCCTCAGGCAACACATTAAATTCGGCTAAAGCTGATCCAAAAGATATAAACAACATTAGTTTCTCAGAAAACGCCACTGAGTTCTCATCCGATAGATTATTTGACATTTTAAGTGTTATTGGTAATAATGGATCAATATTAAACACTTTGACACCTTCTGCATCACCGAAAGTATATCCCGCAAGTAGTAGCACGGAGTCTCTTTTTGATTTTTATTGTGATAATAACAATCAGCCTTCGGGTCAAACTAATACAATAGCAAGTGCCAACAGCAACACAACATCGCTATCAACCAGCACTGCACATGACACTCTTCCTTTGACACCCTCTACAACACCAACCACACTGACAGAATATTTCGCAACAGGCTGCGAGTGGTTTCCTTCCGAGTGTTATTATGGAAGTAACAACAAAAGTTTCGTCAGCTCCGAAACTAATTCAACATCATCATCATCTGGCGGTCCACTTGACTTAGCGACTTTTAGTGCAAATTATGGAGATACAGCATTATCAAATGGCACTTCCTCAATATTATCTGACAGTCCATATGAGTTGCAGTATTCTAATTTAAATAGTAGTTATAATCCAACGTGTAATGGGCTGTTTCCCTATGATTCCTCTTATTACAATAATCATTATTCTTCTACCCGCCCATCACCTCAGAATAGTCCATCTTATCCTGCTGATATGTATTTCACTACTAAAACAGAATGCTATCAGTTTCCACCGCTACTGAATAGTTTTCCACAACATCACTATAAACAGCAACATAATGATCCATATGCTGATTATGACAAATCAACACAATATAACAGTTCTGAACAGAATTACAATGTTCTTCCCACATCTGGCAGCTTGCTACGGCATCAGAATCAGGAGCAGTATTTTGATCCTCATACTACAGAGTCTTCGATCAAATATAAGCCTGAGGAATTAAAAAAAATAGATGAAAGTTGTAGACAAAGCAATGATGCTGATGCTAAGTATCAACACCAGCATTATAGTCCGCATTTTAATCAGCTTCCGGACAAATATTATCAATCTCAGGACATGTTAAATAAAACTGATATCCCTAAGCAACTCAATGATGCTGTTTGTGAGTCTGCAGCTAATGCAAGTAATTTATCACAGGTAAGTTAAACTTAGGATATTCAAAATCAAACATAAATTTGTTTGTATAATATATTCACACCAGTGATGTTGCGTGTTATATAACTTATGATTTTCTGGGAACAGAGTGGTTGCCACAATTATAAAATTCTAACTTTAGGATTTAATTACTAAGCTCAGAGTTATTCTAAACTAAAAATGAAATTGCATAAAAAACAAAATGACAATGGCTCCGGAAGGAGAAAGAGAAAATAGTTAATATAGTTAAAATAGTCATCAGAGATGGAAAAATTTATACCAACCAGTCGTGTGTTAATAGTGTTTCCACTCTGTCAGTTAAGATCTAATTTTAGAATTCAACCCATACGCATGTGGTTTTGCGTTTACACTGCAGATTTAATAAATTCAGGATTTAATATAGATATTGTTCTGCTTTAGTTGATTGTTCGGTATAAACTCTACAGTAGTCGCTTTTAGTCATGTTGAAAATTATCATTGAAATGAAAAAATGCAGATGTGTTAGATTTTCCTGTGAATTTTGCAAACATTGTCAGATATTTCCAATATATAACCTGACAGTTTTCAACTGGGCACAGAGGAAAACCAGGTTGCATTTCATAAAACCTACTTAAAATTAATTGAAAAAGTTAATTGAAATTAGTATTAATTAAAGTGTTTTGTATGATTTGAGGCTAGTTATATTATTATTATATATTTCATAACTAAAGATTGGATCACGTTTGGAAAATATATTCTCAGTAAGACGTAATCACTAACCATACAGAAATTTATTTTTATCAGATACGTGGTTCTTAAGTTAAGCAGCCTCATACATGTTATTGAAGACTGTTAAGCCATATTAACAGTTTGTCTGAATTATAAGGTTTTTCGTTACTGCTAAGTGGTTACCACTTTTAAGCCGAATATTTACCCAAATGTGACCGTACCTGAATATACCGATATTTTAATTTCATAACTAATTTCGTTATATATGTAATAAAAATCAATCACTGATGTAGAATACCATGTTTGAAATATGTAACATATCTTGACTCTGAATATGCTTTTGAATCAATAAATAATTTTAAATGATTATGGTGAATCAAAAGATTTCATTCTGGGTTGTGTTCTTTCTGATTGTTTGTGGTGATTTATTTGCTTTCACTTTAAATAAAATCTATATTACTATGATTACAATTATATTAGAACTTCGTTATATATTTATATATCTTTGTGTTTGTAATATCTTATCAATTGTTTATTTTGTTTTCATTTGCTTAAGATTCTTCATGAGAGTAGCGCTCAGCTTAAGCAGAAGGAGACAATTCCATGCACGTCAAGTAACATACCACAAAAAGGTAATCCTTACTGTAGTTAAGATATAACTTGTCTAAGCATACTTTATATATTGCAGATGATCAAACAGATCGCCTGGATATGCCTTCAACCGAATATAAGAGAATGACATATACTCAAGTTGTGGAATTAGAACGTTTTTTTCAAGAATCACCATATTTGACGTCTGACAGGGCAATCGAAATTTCAGAAAAAGTTCGCGTTAAAGAAAAACAAGTGAAATATTGGTTTGTGAATCGTAGAAATCGTGCAAAAGTGCAATCATTATTGCGGCCACCATCCCCAGAGCTTTTTAAACAATATTGTCAATCTCTTTCGATTCACCACAATTCCCTTAATCAGTATACTTTACCTCAAGTACCACAACAGCAGAGCGCAACTCAATATGCTCAGGTTCCACTGAATTATATATATTCTACGTATGGTGTTCCCTCTGTACAACAACCTGATAGTTTATTATATTATAACTGTCAACAAGACTTGTCATATCCATTTCTGACCACGAACTCAGCTACAGCAGTTTTTCATCCCACATCAGCGTATCTAACAACAGTGCAATCAACAAAAGTGCAGCCACCAATAACACATCAAACTAAAGTGCAGCCAACAACAGTGTATCCAACAATGGTGCAATACAACTGCATTGCAGCCAACAATAGTATATCGAACAATAGCGTATCCATTAACAGTGCATCCAACAATAGTGCATCCAACTGCAGTACAGCCAATATAAGTGTTTCCAAGAATAGTGAAGCCAACTGCACTACAACCAACAACAGTACATTCATCGATAGTGCATCCATCTACCGTGCAGTCAACAACCTTTCATCAAATTAAATTATAGCCAAGTACAGTGCATTTAACACCATAAAACAATAGTTCAGCGGATGCAAGGCCGTTGTCAGAGGAAAGAGTCGAGGAATAGTCGCTTTAAATGTAACAAACTTATATATTTTCTAAAAAATAGAAATCCATTTCTCCATATTTTGGACTATTTTGTTTGTCTTTTATCATTATTTAATATACTTTTATTATTATTTTCATATATTTTATAAGAAAAAAAATTATGAGTGCTTATAAGCTACTTATAAACCAAATTTCCTTACAAAATTTGCTATATGAAAATGTGTCTATGAAAACGTTTGTTATAAGAAATTTTTTTTTGTGTGAATGAGTCTTTAAGTGTATTCAAATAGTTGTAGTTACTTGCACATTTATTGCCTAAAAGATTTGGCATAAATGAAATACTTTCTCGTAACCGTATATATATATGTTGGATTTTAATTGGTTATAAGAGTATATATACATATATATATATATATATATATATATATATATATATCTATATATATATATATATATATATATATATCTATATCTATATATATATATATATATATATATATATATATATATATACACGTGTATATATCATTAATAAGACAATAGAATACGCGAGCGCCCAATCTTACCCAAAACTGTTCCCCTACTCAAATTTTTTGCAAGTGAGAGAGATTGTGAGAGAACAATATTCTTCTTCTTCTTGCCCGAAATAGCCCAAAATATTTCTTCGGGCAGATTGGGAAAACAGTCAAACGATCAGCTGTTGTAGAAAGATAAACAATTAAAGACTGCAAAAGCTATTATTAAAAGATTTCAAATAAAGCTTGTAATGAAAGAAGAGTAAATGGCGAATAAACTAAGTACTGCTTGAGTTTAACTTGCATGCAGAGACCATATACCATGTATTAAAATTCAAAACACTTGGATGTTTTCTTTTGGTAAAGAAACTTGGCTTTTTCTGTTCCCGTACTTTTGTACATTTTAAACAATATGTGAGAGAATTTTTTGCTTACTCTCACTTTACAGAACTTTACCCAAAAAAGGACGGGATCACACCTAATATTTGTATTTTATATTAAGGTCATATTTAAGAATAACTTATGAGAAGCCGGACACACTTTTAATAAAGATATAAATTCAAGAACAAAGCAAACATTTCATAGTGTCAACCATGATTTTTAAAATTAATTTACTAAATTCTGATCTAATATGTGTAATATTTTGTGTTGTCCATTATTGTGTTGATCTAACGATCATCTATTTTTTAAGTGCAATCAAAAACATCACACAATGCTTCATCGTGAATAGTCTACAGCTAGCAGTACTACCAATTCTGCCAATCTGTCGGTTTCAAATGCTGTAAATGTAAATCCTGGTTCTCGGTCATTTCACAATAGACCATCGACGTCAGTAGGAGCAGCTTCCACAAACTTCAATCAGCAAGTTTTTCATATTGCGCAAAATTCGTCTATGTTATTAGGAACTGATATGATATCAATCATTTGCCAGGATACTACATATCCAGCAAGGGCATTGATTGACCCAGTAGTCAGTGTGGACAAAGATGCTTCTATTGCATCAAAATAAGTTGGTCCAATTAGAATTGGTTCTTCATTGAGCAAAGATATTGATTTAGGAACATTCGTTGTCGTATTACCCTCGATTTCACAAAATTTGCCATTATTTGTTTGTCCTTCAGCAATAAGTGGTGCATTGAACAATTTACCATTAGCGGATATTAATTTTTATAAAAGCAGGCCTGTTGATGTATTACTATTGGCTGAATTATATCCTAGCATAATTCTAAATGAAGTTGGTCGCTATGTTGTTGGATCTCTCATGGGCCAAAAAAGAGTTTTTGGCTGGATTTTGACAGGGCCCATAAATTCGTCAAAAAATAATTCAGTTAATCTTATCACTACTTCTGCCACATTTTCTGAAAAGGACAATTTAAACAAAACTTTGTTGAAGTTTTGGAAATTCGAAGAGGTTTCCGGCGGAAGGCTTATGATAAATTTTGTGAGGATCTTTAAAAATATACCACTTAACGGGATTCAACTGGTAAGTGTATTGTATCATTACCTTTTAGGCCAGAGTTTCCTCGTGATATGAGATTGGGAATATCGAAATTTAACGCTGTGAGACAAATTTCGTGATTCGCATCGAATCATCTCTCCCTCTCGCTCTCTCTCTCTCTCTCTCTCTCTCTCTCTCAAAAATCGGAAATTAATGGCATGTATGATGATGTCTTAGTAGAATATTTGAAACTGGGACACATGCGACCCATTAAATCCATTAATAAAGTCATCACTAATTCATGCTGCTTACCGCATCTTCCGGTCATTAAGCCTCAACGGAAAACAACCAAATTAAAAGTAGTTTTTAATGTTTCAAATCGGACTTCTTATGGAAATAGCTTAAGCGACTTTTTGTTTGTAGGACCTACTTTACAATATGATTTAATTACTTTGATTCTGCGTTGACGGTTGTCCGACTTTGTTTTTAATTATGACATCCTTCGCATACGGCATTTCAACGAATTCTCTATCGAGGTTCACCTGACGATAACATAAAAGCGTGTGAGTTGAAAGCTGTACCATTTGGGTTAAATTGTACTCCCTATTTAGCAATTCGGGCATTATTACAATAGGCAGAGTTGTGACGAAACGTGGATGATTACTTAACTGGAGCCCATGATATTTCTACTGATGTGTCGGCAAGGAACTATTTAACTTCTGCGTTGTTATCAGCTGGGTTGGAACTTAGAAAATTGACGTCGAATAAGGTCGCTATTTTAGAGGGATTGCCGTCCGAATATTTAGTGGATGCAAAATTTTTAAATTTGAAGAATCTAGTTCTTTCATTATTTTTCTAGGTATATCCTCTAAAAGGCGAGTCAGGATATACGAAGAGAGAAGTATTGTCTGCTACTGCCACATTTTTTGATCTTGTTGGATGGGTTAGTACAATAATTATCACAGCAAAAATTCTAATGTAACGCATTTGGCGTGATAATATTGACTGGAATGAATTTCTTCCAATTTCAGCTGAAAAGGAATGGCCTAAATTTGTCAAATCCTTTAATGAAGTAAATTTTATTAAAATATCTAGATGGCTAAAATGTTACAAGTCTTCGACGACAAAATATTAACATTAACACTTAACACTTAGAGAATATGTTCGTTTACTGATCCGTACTGCTTAACAACATGAAACTTTCCTTTTTTGATATTCGCATATAAGATCCAGTGACTTCTGAACCGGTTTTTTCAGAATATGGTCAGATGTATGTAGACGTTTTAAATAACTTATCTTTATTAAGAAAATTGTTGTTGTACAGAAATATTGTAATAACTTCTCGAAGGTTAAAAGTGAATTTAATCGAGTTAAAATTCTGCCAATAACTTAAAGTTAGAGAACGGATTTAAAAATGTAAAAAATAGAAACGTATTATATTAACCGAAAAAGCACTTCAACGAATTAAAATAACTATTCGTTCTCGTGTTGATGTTTGTGTTGCCACAAAAAACCACTAATAAACTATTTTTGAAGTTAATGAAAGAAGTTCTAATATTATAAGTCTGTTAAAAGAGAGCCTTAAAATTATTGCAGAATATCGCTAATGGTTCACATCGATTTAAAAGTTATTCAAAAATCTTAAACAATTGACAACAAAAAAAGTTTTTCTAGTTTGCTATAATTACTTTATTAATACTTACATAAACATCACATATGGCGAACATTCGATTATTACAAGACAAGGTATTACAACAACCAACGATCATAAAACATCGAAAAAAGGTACAGAAGATTTACATAGTTAAAAAACTTTTGGAGCCATATTTCATCATGTGAAAATTGCTGGAAAACTATCCCAAAAATAGGTCCGACTACCGACTATTTGAAATTTATACTTTCTTGACTGCAAAGTAATACAAAACCAAAATCATTGCAATAACGAAAAATTTTAGGACCGCTATGAAATACTTTCATTATGAAGTAGATAAAAGAAAGAGGCAATTACTTGAACAATTCAAGTGTTGGCTTAATTAGTTTTCTGTATAAAGAAATAATCATCTGCTCCCATTACTAAATTAAAAAGTATGTGCCGAAGGTTGTGCTTTTATTGCGCAAACCGCTAACAAGGGGCGATATGCAGATGTTCCATTGTTTTCGATATTGCATTTCCCTTGAAAAAGGCTTAATGCCAATAACAATAGTTTTGCACAATTAATTATATTAAGACGGTTCAATTTCGATATTGAAGTTCTTTGTGTAGGGCATTAACAGTATAAAATATACAATTTCTTTAGCCACATAAATACTTGAAGAAGCAACATAAATGTCTTTTATTTTAAATATAAAGTAAACATTTTTAATATTCAAACTGCACCACACGTTTCTCCTTGCCATACGTATATTTCAATAGTCATTGGCGGCAGTCATTGCGAGCATTGATATGTTGGAGGAAGTCACATTAGAATATAATATCAATTGTTAAAAGTTTTGATAGTGCGAATGAGTAGGAAGTGTGATTGCACAAACATTTGTGGCTTAAACCTATCTTAGAATCCTTGACGTGATTTCACAATTAAAAGCTTTCATAATTGCTTAATATCCTAAGCTCCGTCGGATATTTATCGAAGTTCAAGTGACTGTAAATACTACTTAAGTTCTTCCTTCTATTCTGTTTTCGATTAATGGAGGCACCCTTGTCAAAATAATCTGTGTCAGAAACCTTTTTCACGGGGATAGAATAAGTTATTTTTGAAATTTCTCATAAAAATTTAAATCATCAAATGATTTTTGGACTCTAATGCTTTTCTATTTAGTTGCCTCAAAGGTTAAACTTGGGGATCTGAAAACGGGTTGATATATACTTTGACGAGATCTAGTACACATTAAAAAATTTTAAGTAATTTATAATAAAAATGGTTAGTAAATCAACTCATATTGCCCTGTCACATACATATTTTATCGATATCAATAAGTCGAGACGGCGAAATTCATTTCCATTACAAACTAAAATTATTTTCAAAAAGGTAAAAAGACAAACTAGAGTCGCATACAATTTGTTTATAAATGTTTTTTACTTCACAATATACAATTATAACTTTAGTCGTCAATGGTTTCTCATAAGCTTTCATATAAACTACAATATAATATAATTTTGGGGAATTATTTTCAAATCTACTTATGAATGCAGATGTAATTGTTAGGAAACGAATAAAGAAATAAATTTTAATACTAAAATTTTTAAGAAATACATTGAATGGCGTGATATATTCAAATATGGGGTTAAAATAAAACCAAAGAGTTAATGATAGGGTTTTCACATTGAAAGCTAAGAGCTGGTTTTATTATTAATGCTATCAAACACGATTTTCCGATCACACTGCCAATTTAATTGATTCAGGTCTTAATACATACAAATTGGTGTATCTGTATTAACATAAAACTCTACACATATATACCCTTCACAAAAAAGCGAAAGGATATATTTAGGTTTGTCATTCCGTGAGTAATTTCTTCGATAGCAATATGCGACCCCATAAAGTATATATATTCTGGATCCTTATGAATAGCGATGACGATTGAGCGATGTCCGTCTGTCCGTCTGTCTGTAGGTGAAATCGGTTTTCCCAAGCCCCCAGAAGAGCTAGAGACTTCATTCTTGGAGTGATCGATTGGAAGTGAGCTTAGAGTGGTATTGAAATTCAGAAAAAATCGGAAGTACGGTTCCAGAGCTGGGAAGCTTACACCTATTTCTCGACGCAAAATTAACACCAAAACCGATTATATTTTTGTTTACTTGAAAATTTAACCTATTTCATCCTTTGGGACTCTTCAATTGTCCATTTAAAACTAAAAAAAAACAAGTAAAAGTGCTATATTCGGATGTGCCGAAGAATCTTATATACCCTTCACTAACGTACGTCTGCTTTCTAACTTATAAAATAGTTTCAGTTAGCAAAAAATAAAAACAACTTCAGTTGCGTTTTTTGGTTACTTAAAAAAAATATTCCAAATTTCCCACCCTTGGAAAAGAAATTGTAATTTTTAAAAATTTTTTTAGCATAATGTGTAAAGCGGTTTTATTTAAGCAGAAGTACAAATTTTTAATCATTTTGGTAGCGTTCATGTTATACAACATATTGCAGTATCCAACCCTGGAATCAAAATTTTTATTTTTTTTTAATTTTGAATACCAATTTTGCTTTGCCGAAATAAAAAACAATTTTAACTTGGAAAAAAACGACATTAATTGATTTTTGGTTATGTATTGTATAAAAATATTTTAAATTTCGGAACCCTGGATGGGAACTTTAAATTTTTAAATTTATTTTTAATCAATGCAAACCTTAACGATACCAAAAATGGTTTTATTTAAGAAAAACTTTAAATTGTTAAACATATTAGTTACCATATGTACCACAAAATACCGAATGTACAAAGAAAAAAAAAAATTAAATTTCCCACCCCTGGAAGGGAACTTTAAATCTAAATATATTTTTTCATCCGTGAAAATCTTCATGTTACCAAAATCGGTTTTATTTAAGAAAAACTTAACATATTTATATATTTTAGTCATTACATGTACCACAAAATACCGAATGTGCCCAAAAAATATTTCAATTTCCGATCCCTGGAGGCGAAAATTAAAACGTTTTAAAATAATTTTTACCCATACAAGTCTTCATGATGTATAAAGTGGTTTTATTTAAGAAAAACTACAAATTTGTAACCATTTCTGTCACTTTCTTGTAGTACAATATATATATCAGTTTTCGAGCCCTGGAATCGAAATTTGTTTTTTTTTTAATTTTGATACCAATTCTGTTCTACCAGGACAAAAATTAATTTTAACCAGGATAAAACGACGTTAGTTGATTTTTAGTTATTTTAATGTACAAAAAATATTTATATTTCCTAACCCTGTATAAGAATTTTAAAATTTTATAATTTGTTTTTTCCATCTATGCAAATCTTCCTGATGTATAAAACGGTTTTATTTAAGAAAAACTTTAAATTTTTAAACATTTTACTTACTATATGTACCACAAAATACCGAATGCGTAAAAAAAATATTCAATTTCCGATCCCTGGAATCGAAAATTGAATTTTTTTTAATTATTTGCTACCAATGGAAGTCTTCATGATGTATAAAGCGGTTTTATTTAAGAAAAATTACAAATATGTTACTACTTTCGTTACTTTCATGTACTAAAAAATATTGCAGTACCGAACCCTGGAATCGAAATTTTGTTTTTTTTTAATTTTTAGTACCAATATTGTTTTGCCGAAATAAAAAGTAATTTTAACCAGGAAAAATGACGTCAGTTGATTTTTGGTTAGCTTATTGTATAAAAAAAATTTGAATTTCCTAGCCCTGGATGGGAACTTTAAATTTTTTTAATGTTTTTTCATCGATGCAAATCTTCATTACACCAAAAACGGTTTTATTTAAGAAAAACTTTAAATTTTTAAACATTTTAGTTATTATATGTACCACAAAACACTGACTGTACAAAAAAAAAATTTTTAATTTCCCATCCCTGAAAAATTTTTTTTTTTTTAAGTTTTAAATGGACAATTGAGCAGTCCTAATGCATGAAATAGGTCCAATTTTCAAATAAGCAAAAAAATAATCGGTTTTTGGTGTTAATTTTGCGTCGAGAAATAGGTGTAAGCTTCCCAGCTCTGGAACCGTCCTTCCGATTTTTCTGAATTTCAATACCACTCTAAGTTAGCTCACTTCCAATCGATCAGTCCAAGAATGAAGTCTCTAGCTCTTCTTGGGCTTGGGAAAACCGATTTCACGTACAGACAGACGGACAGACGGACAGACGGACAGACGGACATCGCTCAATCGCCATCGCTATTCATAAGGATCCGAAATATATATACTTTATGGGGTCGCATATTGATATCGAAGAAATTACACACGGAATGACAAACCGAAATATACCCTTTCACATTTTTGTGAAAGGTATAAAAAAATTTCCACGGATGGGAAATGTAATTTATATATTTTGTAACATTCAGTATTTTGTGGTACATATAGTAACTAAAATGTTTAAAAATTTTAAGTTTTTCTTTTTCATGATTTTTGGTATCATGAAGATTTGAATCGATTAAAAATAAATTTAAAAATTTAAAGTTCCCATCCAGGGTTCCGAAATTTAAAATTTTTTAATACAATACATAACCAAAAATCAATTAACGTCGTTTTATTCAAGTTAAAATTATTTTTTATTTCGGCAAAACGAAATTGGTATTAAAAATTAAAAAAAATTAAAATTTCGATTCCAGGGTTGGATACTGCAATATTTTGTATAACATGAACGTTACCAAAATGGTTAAAAATTTGTACTTTTGGTTAAATAAAACCGCTTTGCATATTATGAGCACTTGTATTGGTAAAAAATTTGAAAAATTAAAATTTTCTTTCCAAGGGTGGGAAATTCGTAATCATTTTTTTAAGTAACCAAAAAACGTAAATGAAGTTGTTTTTATTTTTTACTAACTGAAACTATTTTTTAAGTTAGAAAGCAGACGTACGTTAGTGAAGGGTATATAAGTTTCGGCACCGCCGAATATAGCACTTTTGCTTGCTGTTACTTTTATGTATTAAAAAATTTAAATTTCCTATCCATGGAAGCGAAAAATTGTGTTTTTTTTTGTTTTTTTTCGACGGAACTTCTAATGAGGCCATGAAATAGTTTATTTAAAATAACTTAAAGTTTGTAACCATTTTGGTCTCGTTCAGGTACCACAAAATATTGCACTTGTCCAACCCTGGGAAATAGTGCTTTTTTTAGTTCTTTTTATTACATTATAAAATAGATCCAGTTAACAAAAAAAAAACCAACGTCAGTTCCGTTTTTGTTAAGTTATGTTGTTTTCTTTTCTGCACAAAAAATGTCACCTTGTTAAAAGCTGCATACATAAAATATCTTGCCAACCCTGTAATAATGCAATTTGTTATTTCACTAGAACAAAACACATGTTGTGGAGAAATGTCAATAAATTTAAAATTTCATCCTCATCAGAAGAGGAGGATGAATCTAGCAATAGACTAATTGCCATTTCTACACATATTATTGATGCAGATATATTAATATTTTTAACTTTTATTAAACGGTTTAGAATTGTTAACAATTTTCTTTTGTTTGTTTTCATAAACTATACAAACAGTAAATATTGGTTGCCAGACTGCCAGTTTATAGATCCGAAGCTTTAACGATTTTTTTATATAAAGACTTTTTGAGCGCAATTTCAAAACTCCAAATCCTGTAAGACTTAATTTAATGTTTTCTCATAGTTGTTATGTAAAACAGTAAAGATATTAACCTTTAAAATGTAACTTTTTACTTAGTAATTCTAGGCGGTTTCTTTCCAAATTCTCCTGGCAACACTATTAATAAACAAAAGTCAATTACTTTTCAGGGTACTATCAACACTATCGATTTGTAGGGAGCATAAAGTGCAGTGCTTTTCACCATTATTGAGGGAGATATTTTTTGAATAAAACACTCTACCCTTTTATATAGCAAAAGATTTTTAAGAAACGAACACGAAATTACTCTTTACATGGAAATGTAGTATACTTTTTTAGAAAAGAAAACACCATTAGTGTAAAAAATTTAATCTTTCTAACCTTGGAAGCAAATTTTAATTTTTCTTAACTATTTTTTTAAACCAATGCAAATCTTCATGATGTATAGAGCGGTTTTATTTAAGAAAAACTTAAAAATTTTAAACATATTAGTTGGTAGGTGTACCACAATATACCGAAGGTGCTAAAAAAAAACTTATAATTTCCCATCCCGGGAAGCGAAAAATTACTTTTGTTTTGTTTTTTTTTACCAATCAAACTTCAATGAGGCATAAAGTAGTTTTATTTAAGAAAAACCTAAAGTTTTTAACCATTTAGGTCACTTTCGAATACTAAAAAAATTGCAGTTGTCTAACCCTGGAATCGAAATTTAAACTTTTTTTTGTTTTTGATAATAATTTTATTTTTTCTGAATTAGAAAAGGGTCAATTAGTAAAACACGACGTTAGTTGTCCTTTTGGTTACATTTATGTATAAAGAAATTTCAATTTCCCATCCCTGGAGACGAAAATTTAATATTTTTCGTAGTTTCATCAATGAAAATCTTCATGACCTATAAAGCGGTTTTACGTTAGAAAACATTAAGATTTTTAAACATTTTAGTTTTTATATTTACCACAAAATACCGAATGTCCCAAAAAAACTATTAATATCCCATCCCTGAAAAAAAAATTTATATGTTTAACTTTTAATAGACACTTGATGCTTCCCAAAGCATAAAATAGGTTCAATTTACAAACTAACAAATATATAATTGGTTGTTGGTGTTAATTTTGCGTCGAGGAATAAGTGTAAAGGCACAACTATAATGTGCGGACGCTAGCGCAAGCGAATTTGCGAATACATACAATCACGCGTGTACAACCATAATTTGCTGTGCTAACTTTTCGTTAAATTTTAATTTTCTACGCATAGAGCATTTTCCTTAAGTGGCTAACTGCATCCGTTGTTATTGCTAATTATTTTTAGATACACACATACCATAGACTGTGATACATGCACACAAGACAAGCCCCGCAATGTACGCCGAAATCAATTCTATATAAAATTGAATAAATTATGTCAAAAATTAATTGAAACTTATAATGTTTAGCGTTTGTTTATTGTATATATATTATAGTGTATTTGTGTATTTTCCTAGAAGTAATGATACATTGCCAACCACTTGCACACATTGTTATACATTGTTGTACATAGTAGTACTTTTTCAATTTATTTCTTAAATTACTTTCTAAATTTGTATTAATTAACATATGAAAATATATGTATGTATGTATAAGTTGAAAATATTTATATAAGTATTTGCATTTTATGTATATATCATAATTTAGTTTTTGCAAAAGTGCATTGCTTTACAACTGAGTGTAAGTATAATATAGCCACACAAATGTTCGCATATGCATTTGACAGTCTTTTCGTAGATTTTTGACAGTAGCCAAAGCTAGCCTACGCATATTATAGTTGGGCCTTAAGCTTCCCAGCTCTGAAACCCTATTTTGGATTTAGCTGAATTTCAATACCACTCGTCGCGTTTTCTATCGGACAATACTAATATATTTGAAATAGTGGGCTTAACAGGTTTATACCACATTCTGACCATATGGTAAATCATTGCTAACCTTTTTGAACGATTTTCAAAGATGTGTTACCCATATCTGTTATACAAATATTTGGTTTTTCTGGCATCGCCAACCGTGATACTGATACATATTTATTTTTCTTTTGCTTATTAATTTTTATCATAACTGTTACTCTCTTCGTCTCGTACCGATAGATTGTAAATAATGCAAAGCAAAAATTATTCTTTGCAATAATAAACGAACGCAAAAATAAACATAAGTAAAGAATCAAGTGGCAAAAATAATAATATTGTAGGCAATTTTTGCTCGTATTCTCTTCATTGATTTCCAAAGCGTTCACAGAAGTTGAAGCATAACCAAAAGTAAATGTAATTTCAGACCCGAAATTGTATGTTAGTTGTTCTCGTGTGGTACTTTTCGTGCTTGAGTAAGTTAATAAATAATTAGAAAACCAAATTGAATACGCAGATACAACAAAGTCAAGTTTCTTCTACATTTTAAAGGATCCGGTATGTAACAATCCTTGAAATTTTATTACCAACATTATTATTTTTAATAATAAATATTATTATCATAACATATTTTAAAAACACTTTTTTAATTGTCTCTTTGAACACAACTTTAGAGGACGCGAAAAACATCCGAACAAGTTCGTTGTGTTTTTTGATAATTTCTTGAGACGTTATTAAAATAATATTAACTTTTCTTCAACATTGAGCCAAAAATTTCACATTTTTAAGAAACCCCAACACAAAATATGGGAATGCAATTGAGAAACTCAAAAATATGAATGATCTTACGCTTTTATGTATGTACATTATTTGTGATTATTTTTCTTGTGGACTTGTGCATTAAATTAAAATTCAAGAAGTTTCCTGATTTTAATGGCAGTCAAGTACAAACTGAATAATATAACTTGCACAAGATTTTACATCGGTCAATTAATACTGTAAGGGAAATTCAGAATTGTGCGGACTTTTCAAGCAGCGTATTTGTTTTTCGCTTCCCGCTAAGGTAATTGAACATTTTCAAAATTCGTAATTTATCGGGAACGAAATATTAATTTTCTTATGAAAAACCTTGAAATTATATATCTAAACAGTTAGTGTTTTCAATACTTTTATAAAAATCGATCACGTGGAAATTGGAGTGTTTGAAAACTAAAATAATGGTGTTTTGAATAGTAAAATAACTGGGCTCTGGTTGATATTAGCGGGAAGTTGTACAAATGGCATTAATAATTTTTTTAAGTTGGTAATATCTTTCCGTCACTTAATTTAGATTAATCTTTTAGGTCTAGCTTTTGCTAAAATTTTGTTGGACTTAACATATTTTCAATGACATCGTAGCCTGCTTTGTTATCTCTTCTATGTTATTGAGCTCTTGGAACGAAGATACTGTTATTTAGGTTTTAAGATTGCTGTGGTCTTAGAAACAAGCAACCGACTCGAGTGCTACCAAAGAAACGAGAAATCCTAACGATTAGATATTCAATTTCCGAGTTTTACATTAATAGTTTACCGAAACTCTTCATTCACGATATATCACCACGTATTATCCGTTTGGTATGTGAAATTGACCTTTAAAAGCTTCTAAAACTCATTTGGACCGATTTGAATCAATTCCGACTCACAGAAAATATAAATCTAGCAAAGATCTTTGAAACGCTACCAGTTTGACTCGATTCAGTCGACCTATCAAAAGTCAGAGGCGGGTAATATTTTTACACACACAAACGTATTCAATAACTATTGTTCACTTAAAGTACACAATAAGATATTTTTAAATTTTATACTTATTTATTTGATAATCAAACATTTTTCTTATGTAATAAAATAATTCATTGGTAAAAATAATTCTGTATCTATTTGTTTTGTAGAAGATATTTCATTCCAATTATTATGTGATTTATTTTGTCAAGGTTATGTTTCATTAATTTTTGAAAGTTTCCTTCTGTTTAGAGTTCTAATAAAATAGGTACACGAACGTAGCATCTATAGCCGCTAAGTTAAAAAAAAAGTTCTACAAAATTAATTAGAAATGTTAATACGAAATATGAAAAAAGATATGTTTTTCACACATTTTGGGTCAAATTTCTCAGATGATCCACCTGTTTTAGCCTAAAAACATTAATAACTACTTTGGGTCGCTGTGTTAATAAAGATATATACTATGTGGATATGAATGTTTTTATTCCGTAACGTATTTTTTTATCTCTGGCCGAGAAATTTGTCTTGCTCTCAAAAAAGGATTTTGCCTATAAAAATAGAAAAGGTTTTAATATTTGTTTGAAATAAGGAGGTATTTTTATTTCTATTTTATAATTATAAGAAATGTTATTGCTTATATGATTAAGTAATATAAAATTCTTTAAAGTTTTATTAATATCCAAACTAATTGAAAAAATTTTCTGTCTTAAGTAAAACTTTATTTAGGAATCGTAGATGTTGTTACAAAATTAAGTGGAATCAGAGAAAAAGTTTACGTATGAAAACATGGAATTAGCCACAGGCAACACATTAAATTCGGCTAAAACTGATCCAAGAGATATAAACAACATTAGTTTCTCTAAAAAGGCCACTGAGTTCTCATCCGATAAATTAGTTGACATTTTAAGTGTTATTGGCGATGATGGATCAATATCAAATATCTTGACACCTTCTGCATCACCGATAGTATATCCCATAAATAGTAGCACGGAGTCTCTTCTTGAATTTTATTGTAATCATAAATATCAGGCGTCTGGTCAAACTAAGCCAATAGGAACTGTCAACAGTAACGCAACATCGCTATCAACCAGCGCTGCACATGACATTCTTGCTCTGACACCCTCTACAACACCAACCACACTGACAGAATATTTCGCAACAGGCTGCGAGTGGTTTCTTTCCGAGTGTTATTATGGAAGTAACAATAAAAGTTTCGTCAGCAGCGATACTAATTCAACATCGTTATCATCTGGCGTTCCACTTGACTTACGAACTTTCAGTGCATATTATAGAGATGCATCAATATCAAATGGCTCTTCCTCAATATTGTCTGAGAGTCCACTGGACTTACGGTGTTCTAATTTAAATAGTCGTTACAATCCAATATCAAATGGGCTGTCTTCCCATAATTCCTCTTATTGCAATAATCATTATTCCTCTATTCATCCATCACATCAGGACAGCCCATCTTATCCTCCTAATATGTATTACACCACTAAAACACAATGCTATCGGCTTCCACCGCCACTGACTAGTTTTCGACAAAATCAGGATAAAAAGCAGTACAATGATCCATATGCTGATCATCCTTCGATAAAACCTGGGATTCATGACACAACAACACAATGTAACAGTTCGGAACAGCACAAAAATGTTCTTCTACCATCTGAGAGCTTGAAAAGTCTTCAGAATCAACTGCAGCATTACGATCCTCATATTGCACAGTCTTCGATTAAACATACGCCTCAAGAACTAATAAAAATAGATAAAAATTTTAAAAAAAGCAATGTTGCTGATGCTAAGAATCAAAAGCAGCATTATAGTCGGCGTTTTAATCAGCTTCCAGACAAATATTATCAATCTCATGACATGTTAAATTTAACTGACCTCAATGACGCTGTTAGTGAATCGGCAGGCAATTCAAATAATAAGAAGACATATTTACAGGTAATTTATAGTATCCAATATTAAAAATCAATCTAATTTATGTGTGTATAATACACATACATACACACCAGTGATAATGTTGCGTGTTATGTAACTTATGACTTCTTTGCTACATAGTGGTTTCCACAATTACATTATTCTATCTTTAGGATTTAATTACTAAGCTCAGAGTTATTCTAAACTAAAAATGAAATTGCATAAAAAACAAAATGCCCATAGCTCCGGTATGAGAAAAGAGAAAAGAGAAAATGGAATAGTTAAAATAATCTTCAGAGATGGAAGTTAATAGTTTTTCAACTCTGTCAGCTAAAATCTAGTCTTAGAATTAAATTCATAAGCATGTGAGTTTGCGTTTACACTGCATATTTAATAAATTTAGGCTTTAAAATAATGATTTTTCTACAAATTGTATCACAATAAATTAAATCTCTCATCGAAATCAATTTATTGGTTGTTAATACACAAACACTACAGCATACGTTTTTATTATATAAAAATTTAAACTGCAGTTTAATACGAGAATTGTTTTATATGTTGTATATTGATACATTAAAAGTATCGAAAAATTTATACCGAGTGAATAGATGCCTCAAAATACATTATTTCGTAGAATATCATGCGAAATCTTGAAGAAATAACTGCCAATATGGCGGACTTTTCGCTGCATTCCTCAAACATAATGTTTCCAATAAATAACTTGGCGGTTCTCAACTTGGCGCAGACAAAAACATGGTTGTATATCATAAAACATACTTAAAGTTCATTAAAATATAGATTGAATTGGTTTTAGTAAAAACATTTTGTGTAACCAATCAAGACTTTAACAGTGCGTTTGAACGTTAAAAACCAAATATATTAACATCAAAACTTACTAAGACCATGTCACTGTGAAAACACTACAACTTATAAAATGAAAAAAAAAATTATTTCAAGTAATTACTAAGAAGTTAATGAACTACGCACAGAACGCATGTAGCAATATATATAAATATTTTAAAAACTTTTAACTGATTAAAATTCTTATTGAACTGATTTAAATTTAGTTTATGAGTTTTAAAGCCCAGTTTCTCCAAACAAGTTTAATTACTGTTGTCTACAAATGTGTTGTCTAATAGCCTCTTAGAAATCTGAAATTAATATTTAGTGCTCCTTCGTGCTGCTTTGTAATTAGTTTAATCTATATGAAATGCTAAAAACCTTTCAGTAACTGCAGACGATGCATTTCTCACTAAATTAAAATTCTGTTATTATAATATTTTTATATTATTAAGTCGAAAAATTTGTTTAGTTGTATTTACAACTAATGCTGACAGTTTGGTTACCTGTTCAGGCAATTTAAAGTACGAAGGAAATGAATATGTCGCCAAATATTTGAAATTAAAAATATCATAGAATATATTAAAAGCGGTCAGAGTTGAAAGAAAGAACAATTGATGAGTTGCTGTTACTATATTAAAATAGAAAAACTAGAGAAAATTTGTTTTATCTACTTCCATACAAAATATTTCAGTGTATGGTGCATAGAAGTCAACAACGTTCCTTTTCTGTCAGCATTATTACAATCACTTACATATAAATTATCAACCCTTAACAAAAATTAAAATGAAATGTGAATAGTAGAAGATAATAATAATAATAATCATAATAATAATAATAATAATAATAATAATAATAATAATAATAATAATAATAATAATAATAATAATAATAATAGCAATAATAATAATAATAATTTTTTTTTTTTTTTTTTTTTTTTTTTTTTTTGCGGATAAGGTGGGAAAAGGCTTTATGCCTTCACGATGGCCGTCGCCAATCGTGATATGTCGGATTCGCCATTGGCATACCGACCAAAAACCCGCCTTCTTTCCTCGTCTGGGAACAAATCCACCCCGGAACCGCGTCAGCATTACTTCGGGGTGGTCCCATTTTCGGCATTAGGCCGTATTCTCCGTTGTCCTGCGTCCAGGTTCCGCATTGGCAAAGGTAGCCCTCTCCACATTGATCACATCATCCAGATCTATCTTCTTAGCCCGTAGGATCCGTTCGCAGTAGTTAGCCACGGCGTTCCAGTGGGTCTGATCAGTGGTCATCTTTTCTATCAAGTTCTCGGCAGTGAATTGGCCTACTTGTTCCTTCAGCGTTTCTCGTTCGGTCGCCCAGCGCGTACAGGCAAAGAACGTATGCTCCGCATCGTCAGCAACCTCTGTGCCCTCATACACACAAAAGACCGTGTTGCATTTGCCCATTCTGTGAAGATATTTGCGGAAGTAACCGTGGCCAGATAGCAGCTGGGTTAGGTAATAATTTAGCTCGCCGCATTTCCTGTTTATCCATCTGCTAATGTCCGGGATAAGTCTTGCCGTCCATCTTCCACACGTTGCCACGTTCCACTGTCTGTTCCACTCAAAAATAGTACTTTCTCTCGCGTTCTCTGATGGTCCTGAATAGTTCGATTTCATCTCCCATATTCGCTTGCGCTCCAGTGCCAGTAGATCTATGGGGATCATGCTGGCTATTACCAACACAGCGGGCCCTGATACCGTACGATATGCGGATGATACCCTAAGTGCGGCTGTTCTCTGCGCGGCCAGCAGACTCTTAGCCCTCTGCTTCACTTTTAGCGTGTCAGCCCATACTTCACATCCGTAGAGAAGTATGCTGTTGTTTACCTCCATAAGAAGCCTGCGTTTGCTGGAAATTGGTCCTCCAGTGTTCGCCATTAGTCTGCTAAGTTGTGCCGTTACTTTCGCTGCCTTCGTCGTTGCTTGTTTCAGCTGCTCCGCGTATGTGAGCTTTGAATCCAGCCGAACGCCCAGATACTCGATGTATGCTTTCGTGCGTATAACCTCATCCTCTATCCTCATGTTCACCTCTGTTGGTATTTGGCGTGTAGTGAGCAGCAGAAGCTCCGTCTTCTGCATCGCCAGCTGTAGTCCGTGCTCGTTTAACCATGTCCTGGCTCTGATCATGACTTGTCTGAGTCTGCGTTCTGCTTCACTCACATCTCTTGCCGTGATGACTGCGGCTATGTCGTCCGCATAGCCAACTAGAAATGCATCTGGTGGCATTTCAATGCGCAGTATCTCGTCGTATGTAATGTTCCATAAGTCCGGGCCCAATATTGAGCCTTGTGCCGCTCCCGACGTCACGTTGACTCTTCGTATCCCATTGCTTGTGTTGTAGATAAGCACTCTTTCCTTAAGGTAATCATTTATTACTCTTCTAAGGTACTGTGGTATGGCGAATTTCTGGCCCAAGGCATGCATGATATCGCACCATCTCAGGCTGTTAAAGGCGTTCTTAACGTCCAGTGTCGCCAACAGAACTACTGGCCTACTGTAGTGGTTCCTTCGCTGTGTAGTATAAACGGTGTCAGTTACTTCTCGTAGGGCTCCTATAGTCGATCTTCCGGAGCGAAAGCCATGCTGTCGATCCGAAAGTCCTCCATTTAATTGGAGGCTCCTTTGCAAGCGTGGCTTTATCAGCTTCTCGTAAAGCTTTCCTGCCGTGTCGAGCATGCACAGGGGCCTATACGAAGATGGCGACGTTGTATCCCCTTTGCCCTTGTCTATCAGTACCAGCCGTTGCCTTTTCCACACTCTAGGAAACGTACCCTCTCTCAGGCAGCTATTATACATTCTGAGGAGTATTTCAGGGCGTTTGCTCGCGATTTCCTTCATTACTTCCGCTGGTACTCCATCAGGGCCGGGAGCCTTATTATTTTTAAGGCTTGACGCTGCAATTTGAAGTTCCTCTATTGTGAATTCGGTGACTTGGTCATCGCCGCTGAAGGTCTCTTCACTGCGGATTTCGTGGGTTGGGAACAGAGTTGTCACAATGTTTTTCATTGTTTCCTCATCCATTTCTGTCAGAGGCCCTCTTTTGCCCAGTTTCCGCATGACAACTTTATAGCCCAGCCCCCAGGGGTTCTGGTTGATGTCGGCTCTCAATTCCTCCCATAACCTGCGCTTGTTGTCCGCAATGGCTTTCCGAAGAGCAGTTCGAGAGTTTTTATACGCTTGCTCCTCCGCGTTCGCAGTTCCATGTCGTTTTGCTCTTGTGTACCGGCGCCTGCACCGTAGGCAATTAGCCCTTAGCTCAGCAATTTCCTCGCTCCACCAGTATACTGCTCTTCTGTTTGGTCCAGTTCCATTAACCCTTGGCATCGCTTTGTTACAGCAGTGTCGAATCTCGTTCATAACACGATTCACTATCGTCGCTGCACTTCCTGTTATGTTTTCGGCATCCAGTCTGCGGTTTATTTCCTCAGTTAGCAAGATCTTGTTCAGTTTTCCTACGTTCCACCTGCACGCACGCGTTCCTTGTCGTCCAATGTTCCTTGTACCCGCGGTTTCCAAGGTATAGAAGATGTATTGGTGATCACTACCCGTATATTCCTCCAGTACTTGCCAGTTCAGGATCCTGTTTAGGATGCCCTCCGATACAAGTGTTATATCGGGTATGGTTCCATCACATCCCGGGCGTCTAAATGTTGGGGTATTTCCAACATTTGCAATGACGAGGCCGGTTCTTGCCGCCATATCAAGAATTCTTCTGCCTCTGGAGTTCGTTGAAGGCATACCCCACTCCATCGCCTTCGCGTTGAAGTCGCCGGCAACGATGAATTTGCCACCAATGGTCACTATTCTGTCCTCCAATTCGCCGAGCTTCCTTTCAAAATCCCTGATGGCATCACTTGGTGTGAGATAGCAACTAATAACAGTAATATCGTCGAGCTGTACCCATACAAAACATTCCCCTTTGCCATGACCGCTGCGATGGGGTCTGGTCATCGATGGTAGCCATATTGCCGCCGTTGCCGTTTCGTCCTCATTCCAGTATCCGTTCAAGATTTCGCCGTATTGTTCGCTTATGATGGCTACGTCCACTTTCAATTCCATGGCCATCTGTGGTAACAGATCGTTCGCAGTTTTTCCCCTATGCATATTGAGTTGTAATATTCTCATCGCGTTTGTGGTTTACCGTTGGGACATTTCTTCGATCCGGGTAGGTGATCTAGCGTCGTCCTTCCGCTCTCCAAGCAAATGCAGCACTTCGGTGATTTCACGCATGTCTGCATTTTGTGGCCGGTTTCTCCGCACCGGATGCATATCTCTTTTCCTTTCCTGTCTGGTCCCTTGCATTGCCATTGCACATGGCCAGTTGCGAAGCACCTATAACAGCGCTTAACATCTTCAGCTAGCCTAACCCTGCATCGTGTCCAACCGATTTTTATCCGGCGGGCCTCCAGAATTTTGCTGGATGTAGATGCGGGGATCGATACGAACGCTCTCCTTTGTTCGCGATCATTTGCCTCTGTAAGTCGGACGTGCATATCATCCTTTGATAAGTCCATCGCCTCTTCCAGGGCAGCTACTATTTCCTCTTTTGTGGAGAATAGATCCAGATCCCGTACCTCAATAGTGACTTGTGGTCTCAAGTCTTTCACCTCCGCTGTATCCTTGAGGACACCCTTGATGGCGTCGCAGAATTGTGCTTTCTTTCCTCCTTTTCCGATTTCCACGAGGATAGCTCCCGCTTTTGTTTTCTTTATGGCTCGAACCTCTACGTCAGTCTCTTCTGGCCTTACCACGCATCTCATATTCCTCAGGACTTCTGCAAAACTATGGCCTTCTGCAGGACGAACAATTATAGCCTCTGGTCGTACCCTTACATTAGGTCCTCTTTTCTCCCGCGTCGTCGTGTTTGTTTTGGCCGATTCTTTTATCACTGGGGCTACTTCGTTAGGGGTCTTTGTAGCTGTGGTCCGGCTCGTTTTACTTCTTGGCCTCTTCTCGGGCCTTTTTTCAGCTGGGCTCGTAGCACTGCGTTTTGCAGATGTCGCATTTATATCCATTGTTTTGGGTTTCTGCGCCTCAGATTCGACTGTCTTCCAGTTGCGTCGGTACTGGGTGGTCACGTCGATGAGTTCCTCTAGCTCCGAGATACCGTTTTTGACGTCCATACTAATATTCCGTTGCTTCGCCATGGCCTGTCGTATTTTCCTCAAAACAACCTTGCACTTTTCAAGAGCTTCCTCCTCGTTTCTTTTCATTTTCAGGATATACTCCTGGCGTGGTGAACTCTCCGGTAGTCCTAAAATGTTCGCATATGTTTTGGTTCCCTGAGTGCCCTTCGCTGTCGTAAGTGGTGTTTCCACTGCTTCTCCAGACAAGTTGGGAGTGCCCTTGTCAGCCGTGACCATGGTTGGGGTGGCAATAGCTGCCTCCTCCATCAATGTAGGCGACCGGAGAATCCTACTGCTCTTCTGGAAACACGAGCGCGCGCTTTTCTCTTCTGCTCCCTTTCCGTTTCCTATCGTACTTGTCAAATTTTTTGGGGGTGTTCTTTTAATCATTTCTTCTCTATTTGGGTCCCCGCTCCGAGCCGCTATCCTTCCACTTTTGTACGGTCGCCTCGAACGATCCCCGTGGGTCCCTTTGCAAGCAGTGAGGTCCACGCGAGGGTTGACATAGGTCCTTATGAGAGCCTATGTTCAGAGCCAGGATCTCGGCACAAAAAGCAGGAGTACTCTCAACTGCACCCATACCACCACCTCAGTGGCAATGTGGTCGGAACGTACCCGGAGCCTTGCCACAGTTTTAACGGGACGGAGGCGGTAGCAGCATTGGCCCAACAGCCGTTTCAGCTAAGTGTCGCCCCGCCTACTAAGATGTCAGAATACTGCAACCGTCAGCCCATAGCACCAAGTCCGTATCATAAATCAGTACCGTTTGCTATATTCGGTCCATTTCGATTATCAGCAGCCGCACCAGGCATGATGATCGGCCGTCCAGTTTTGGTCCACGGGTGGTATTCTATTTCCCACCTTCCCTGCAAATCTGATAGATCTGCCGAGAGTTCCCCTATCCGCCACCTGGGGACGCGTCCGATGGGAGACTGGAATAACTCCACTCGGAATAATAATAATAATGATAATAATAATAATAATAATAATAATAATAATAATAATAAAAATAATAATAATAATAGCAATAATAATAATAATAATAATGGTAATAATATTAATAATAATAATAATAATAATAATAATAATAATAATAATAATAATAATAGATTTAATAATAATAATAATAATAATAATAATAATAATAATAATAATAATAATATTAATATTAATATTAATAATAACAATATATCCTTAACTTAGAAATATTAACTGAAATGCAAAAGGCGATTCTAACAAGGGCAGCAACGGTAGTAAGAATAACATTTGGGTAACGGATACATATATATATATATATATATATATATATATATATTGAATATATATATATATATATATATATATATATATATATATAAATATATATTGAATATATATATATATATATATATATATATATATATATTGGCTTATATCCACAGAGGACGTAACTTTTGGCCTTAGACCCAATGCGGCGATTCCAGCACAATCTAAGAATCTATAATCCTATAATAATATTTTATTTGTAGTCTTTCTAATAATATCCTAACATATTTTTTAGAACTCAATTTTCCATTATTTAAGAGAGTTGTACTCTGAATCGGTAAATTATACTACTCTTAACAAGTAAATAAGAATTTAGGGCTGTTATTTAATTACCAACATGACTCAATAAATTTACTGACAAAATATGTAAGAATTAATTACTATTTTTATATTTTATCCATAGTGTGAATATATACCAGTGTTATATTTTTATATTGGGTGGTTTTTATAGAGTGATACAAGTTTAAATCATAATAAAACATAGTAATATATTTTCGATATCACTGAAATTGTCTTTTTTAGAAAACTAGGTAGAAAATTTTATGACATTAATGTTTAAATATGATTTCGGTCATGCTGCCCACACGGCTGGAGCGTACAAGGCGCAATTCGGAACACCAATTTTCACAAACTTTTCGCAGCATTTGCGGCCGTATCTTGCCGATAACTCTTCAAATGTTGATTTCCAGGTATTCAATTGTTTGTGGTTTATCGACGTACACAAATGACTTTACAGTTAATTGGGCTATTTCGTGAAATTATTTTTTCGTCAAAAGTTGCCTTGAGTAAATCAATTGTAGTGCTCACTGTGTGGTATATGGTTCCTTCCTGTTGGAACCACATATCAGCAAGATTAATACCAGCTAATTGAGGTACGAAAAAACTTCGAATCATGTTCCTATACCGTTCACTACTAACAGTAACATTCTGACCATCATCGTTTTTGAAGACATATGGGCCAATGAATCCTCCAGCACATAAAGCGCACCAAACGGTAATTTTCTGTGGATGTAATGGTGTTTCGACAAAAGCTAGTGGATTCTCCAAACTCCAAATGCCACAATTCTATTTATCAACGCAAGCATTCAACCAAAAATGAGCTTCATCGGAAAATAAAATTTTGAATGATTAAATTTGGCGAAGAGAACAATTATTTTGATTATAAATTTCAACAATTTGCACGCATTTCTCTGGGGTAATAATGAAATGTTAAAGCAAACTAAAAAGCAACTATCAGCTGTTAATGGGTGGTCAAATAAAGCAGTAACGCCAACTCAAAGTTGTATCACTCTATACAAATTTCCCGATATGAATATATTATTATCAGACTTTTATAATTAAATGGAAAGTGAACATTTTAATATATCAAAAATCAGGATAAGAAGATCTCTTTGTATAAAAAATTACCGAGTTATTTATTTTGCGGTTTCAAAAGTAAACGTAAATAAAATATTTTCTTACATGATATTTCTTTTTTATTATAACGTTTGAACGTTGACATTATATGTAAAACACTACATCATTTAAATGACCACCGCGCGAAGTGTTGCAAGCATTGATTCTTTTGAGGTAATTTTCATAACTTGACGAATGTTTGTTTTCAAGTGCTCAAGAGTTAAAGCATAAACACGGTGTTTCGCGTAGCCCTACAAAAAAGAAAGTCTAGTGGTGTCATATCGCATGATCTTGGTGGCCAGTTGATATCACCACGACGAAAAATTAAGCGGCCAGGAAATGTCCCTTGCAATACAGACATATTCGCTCGAGTTGTGTGGCATGTGGCACCGTCTTGTTGAAACCACGTATTCACCAAGTCGTATTCTTCAATAGCAGGTAATAAAAAGTCGTTTATCATATGACTATAACGCTCCAAATTGACGGCGACAGTCGTTCCATCGTCGTTTTCGAAAAAGTAAGGTTCAATCACACCTTCGGACCAAAGAGCGCACCAAACAGTGACTTTTTTTGGATGTAATGGCCTCTCTTCACGTATCTACGATGTTGTGAATGGTCAGCTGACTGCAGCTGTTGTCTGAGCTGGACTTTATATGGATCGACACATTCGGGTCTTCGGCAACACTTTCACTTACAGCAGCAATATTTTCAGTGGAACGAGTGAAACGATGATGCACAAGCCTTGCAATTTTTGAAACCGCTCCAGTCTCTCAAAATTTCTTCACAATTTCGCCAATTGCTTGCGTAGTTGGACGATTATGTTAACCATAATCTCCTCTTAAAGCACGATATGTGGCTGTTGCAGAATCACCATTTTTGTAGTATGTTTTGATAATTTTTATGTGTTGTGGGATAGTTAAGCGATCCATTTTCTTCAATGTCAGACTTTCAACTGAAAAGAAAAAAGTTGTTTTAACAACTTAGTTTGTCCAGCCCTATACTTTTGAAAGTATATAACCCTATATATTGAATTTCAATATTTATTGAAATTGATAACCCTATATATTGAAATTAATTACAAAATTTTATATCCGAGATATCCCAATGATTTGATAAATACCACTGGGAAATATTTCACTTCGTCTTACAGAATATATATTTAATCAGTGCATATATCTTTTAGGACTGGTGACATTATCATTATCTCACAGATATCTCTTATAATATATTTTGATATTAATAACAAAACCAACTGTTAAAACCTGATTTTATCATAAAAAGTTATTATGTTAAAAACATATAAAATATTTTTTAATCGGTTGTAAATAGGTTTTATGCAATGCAATCTACTTTTTCCTGTTTCCGTATGTCCTGACTTGAGTGCTGCCAAATTCTAAAACAAAGTTTCAGTATGAAAGCACTATTAAATGAAATTGATGGACGTTGGTTTTTTACTGTCTATTCCCATGTACGCACGTAGATGTGTATTTGAGTTTTATGTGTATTTTTAATCATTGTGTTATCAAATCGTGGTGTTACTTTTCTATTCTAAAATTTGAAAGTCTTCTCCTCTTCGTGCCATTTTTCTACTGCTACCACAAGTTGTGATCTTATTATTCTTCATGCAATGTAGCAGTTGCTGAATTTAAGTATCAGATTAAAATTAATATACCTTATAACTAAAATTACTATCACATTTGGCACATATTTTCCCAGAAGGCGTATCTACTAAACCTACAGAAATTTATTTTTTTAATCAGTTTTGAGGTTTTTAAGTTAAGCAACTTTATACCTAATATTGAAAACTGCTAAGCTTAATTAAAAGTTTGTCTGAATTAAAAGGTTTTTCATTACTGCTAAATGGTTACCCCTTTTGGGGCGAATATTTACCCTAATGTGTGAATCAAACGATTTCATTGTGAGTTGTCTTCTTTCTTGTAATTTATTTAATTTTACATGAAAATTAAACTATTTTTTAAACTCTTCAATTTTAATTACGTTCTGTTTCTTTTTTCCCCAAAATCTTGCTAAGAAATTCAAAGTGATTAATTGGGGGATTTAGCTAAGTCCTATGAGCATTTCACTAGGGCTAATGGAGATCATTATTTAATTTTAGCTATCCTGGAATTTCTTTATATATCTGAATATAAGAATAACAAAAATAGTGAATATACTTATCGTTATTTGTGTTTATTATAGTCTTATTAAAATTTTATTTTGTTTGCATTTGTTTAAGCTTTCTCACGAGATTAGCGCTAAATTTAATCACAAGGAGACGACCCCATGTACGCTAAGTAACATACCAAAAAAAGGTAATCCTTAATGTAGTTAAGATATATCGTGTCTTAGAAAACTTTATATATTGCAGATGATCGAACAGATCGATTGGATATGCCTCCATCCAAACGTAAGAACAGAATGTTTACTTAACCTCAAGTTGTTGAATTATATTATTGTATAAAAAAACACCACATTTACCGTCTGACAAACTAATCAAAATTTCAGGAAAGCTTGGCGTTAAAAAAAAGAAAGTGAAAGAGTTGTTTTTGACACGTAGACAACGTGACGAAATACTTGCGTCCACCATCATCAGACCTATTTAAACACTTTTGATAATCTCACTCGGATCACCACAATTCTCTCAATCAGCATGCTTTACATCAAGTACCACAACAGCAGAGTGCAACTCAATTTGCTCATGTTCTACTGAATCATACGCATACCTCTTGCAGTATTCCTTCTGTACAACAACCTGATTTCCAATATTATAATCATAAACGAGATTTGCCACATCCATTTCCAATGCAAGAAAAACCTCAGAGTATATCAATAATCAAGGAGTCGGACTATTCATATAGAGCTTCAATAGCACCATCATTGACCACCAACTCATCTACAACAGTATTTCATCCCACATCAGCGCATCTATCAACAGCTAACAAAAGTGCAGCCAACAATAACAGCAAACTAAAGTGCATCCAACAATAACAGCAAACTAAAGTGCAGCCAACATCAGTACATTCAAGAATATTGTAGACAACCGCACTGCATGCAACAACAGTGAATCCACCAATAGTGCATTCAATAGAATTTATTCCCAGAATAGTTCAGCGAATAACAGTCCATCAACCAAAATTGCAGCCAAAAACAACACAGCATGCTAAATAGTGGCCAACTGCAGTCCAGCCAAAAATAGTGAGTCCAACAGTAGTGCAACTACAGTGCAGCCAAGTTAACATCAGTGCATAATACAAAAGTACAGCTAGCTAGTGTCCCACTCGTAAGTCAAACAGCTTCCCTTTTGAATTCGAATGATGGTGTCGCTAAGATAACATAACAGGATGACATATACTTTAGATGTAAGGCCGCTGTAGTATGAAATAGTCAGTAGTCGGTTCAAACGTAGCAAATAATTTTTTCTTATCTAGGAAATAGTGGCACATGTTTTAACACATATTAATAAAAAAAACTATAATATCATATAATAGCAGAATTTTCAGAAAAGAATGTTAGAATAGAAATAAAAAATTTTAATTTTGTCTAGAAAAGAGAATGCCATAACTGTCAGTCTTAAGAATATATTGACAGTTAAGTTTATTTTAAACTATTTTATTTGTCTCTTATTATTATTTAATATGATTTTATTTTTATTTTCATATAAACTATAAGAAAAAAATATATGTTCTCATAAGCTGCTTATAAATCTAATATCCTTACAAAATGAGCCTATAAAAAGTTTTGTTATAAGCGAAATATGTTTTTTTTTGTGAATAAGCTCTTAAGTGTATTAAAAAGTTTCTGTTACGTGCATATATATTGCCTAAAAGATTTGACGTAAATGAAATACTTTCATGGTTTATGTAGTTGTTAATAAAGTCATTTTGAATAAAAGTTTTTTGTTGGGTTTTGGTTTGAATAAGTTTTATAGCATACTACACTTATTATAATGTGATTTTTTAAATCTTTCGTGAGTTTTTATACCCTTCACAAAAATATGAAAGGGTATATCTAGGTTTGTCATTCCGTGTGTAATTTGTTCGATATCAATATGCGACCCCATAAGGTATATATATTCTGGATCCTTATGAATAGCGTTGACGATTGAGCGATGTACGCCTGTCCATCTGTCTGTACGTGAAATCGGTTTTCCCAAGCCCCCAGAAGAGCTAGAGACTTCATTCTTGGACTGATCGATTGGAAGCGAGCTAACTTAGCTGGGAAGCTTACACCTATTTCTCGACGCAAAATTAACTCCAAAAACCGATTATTTTTTTCCGTATCTGAAAATTGAAACTATTTCATGCTTTGGGACTCCTCAATTGTCCATTTAAAAATAAAAAAATAAATTTTTTTCCAGGGATGGGAAATTAAAAATTTTTTTTTGGGCACATTCGGTATTTTGTGGTACACATAATAACTAAAATGTTTAAAAATTTTAAGTTTTTCTTAAATAAAACAATTTTTGGTATAATGAAGATTTGCATCAATGGAAAAAATTTTAAAATATAAAGTTCCCATCCAGGGTTAGGAAATTTAAATTTTTTTATACAATAAACTAACCAAAAATCAACTGACGTCGTTTTTCTGGTTAAAATTACTTTTTATTTCGGCAAAACAAAATTAGTATCAAAAATTAAAAAGAACATTAAAATTTCTATTCCAGGGTTCGGTACTGCAATATTTTTTAGTACATGAAAGTAACGAAAGTAGTAACAAATTTGTAATTTTTCTTAAATAAAACCGCTTTATACATCATGAAGACTTTCATTGGTAAAAAATAATTTTAAAAAAATTAAATTTTCGATTGCAGGGATCGGAAGTTGAATTTTTTTTACACATTCGGTATTTCGCGGTACATATAATAATTAAAATATTTAAAAGTTTTAAGTTTTTCTTAAATAAACCATTTTATACATCAGAAAGATTTGCATAGATGGATAATTTTTAAAAATTAAAAATTGTTATCCAGGGTTAGGAAATTTCAATATTTATAATATTAAAATAACTAACTAACGTCGTTTTTTCCTGGTTAAAATTATTTTTTGTCCTGGCAAAATAGAACTTGTATGAAAAACAAAAAAAAAAACAAATATCGATTCCAGGGTTCGAAAATTGATATGCATTGTAGTACATGACAGTGACAGAAATGGTTACAAATTTGTAGTTTTTCTTAAATAAAACCACTTTATACATCATGAAGACTTGTATGGGTAAGAAATAATTTTAAAAAGTTTTAATTTTCTCCTCCAGATATGGGAAATTGAAATATTTATTGGGCACATTCGGTATTTTGTGGTACATATAATAACTAAAATGTATAAATATGTTAAGTTTTCATTAAATAAAACCGTTTTTGGTAAAATGAAGATTTGCATCGATGAAAAATAAATTTAACAATTTAATGTTTCCATCCAGGGTTAGAAATTTTTAATATTTTTTGTACATTAAAATAACTAAAAATCAACTAACGTCGATTTTTCCTGGTTAAAATAATTTTTTGTCCTGGCAAAACAGAATTGGTCTCAAAAATTAAAATAAAAACAAATTTCGATTTCAGGGCTCGAAAACTGATATATATTGTAGTACATGAAATTGAAAGAAATGGTTACAAATTTTTAGTTTTTCTAAAATAAAACCATTAGACCTGCATTGGTAAAAAATAATTTTAAAAAGTTTTAACTTTCAACTCCAGGGATCAGGAATTGAAATATTTTTTTGACACATTCGGTATTTCGTGGTACATATAATAACTAAAATGTATAAAAATGTTAAGTTTTTCTTAAATAAAACCGTTTATGGTAACATGAAGAATTGCGAGGATGAAAACAAATTTTTAAATTTAAAGTTCCCATCCAAGGTTCCGAAATTTAAAATTTTTTTATACAATACATAACCAAAAATCAATTAATGTCGTTTTTTCCAAGTTAAAATTATTTTTTATTTCGGCAAAACAAAATTGGTATTAAAAATTAAAAAAATTTTAAAAATTCGATTCCAGGGTTGGACACTGCAATATTTTGGATAACATGAATCGTACCAAAATGGTTAAAAATTTGTACTTTTTCTTAAATAAAACCGCTTTACACATTATGAGGACTTGTATTTTTTGCTAACTGAAACTATTTTATAAGTTAGAAAGCAGACGTACGTTAGTGAAGGGTATATAAGATTCGGCACAGCCGAATATAGCACTTTTACTTGTTATATAAAAGTTCTCTAAGGACTGCTTTCAAATTTTGTACTGAATAAGTTTTAAAATTTCTCACACTTTTGCAGACTAATTTATCGGTGAGAGCGATCTTGTTATTTATCAAGCGTCTACCACGGATGTTACTTCGGTTCAGCTCTTCACGACAGAGAAATACGGTGTAGGCGGTGGTGTGCTTGCGATTCATTATGATGTGTGTATTCTTATCTTATGTTAGTCGACTATAAATTTTCCTGGGTTTATATAGAATCAGAAAGCGAATTTATGCAGTCGAACATCAATACGATCGTGTGCCATGACCAACTTGATAATATTGCAATTATGACACGGAGAATCGCGTGGTCTGCTTACGTATCCGAAGTCCCAAGGACACGCTGTGCACACATAAAATTTGCTATTACGAGCAAATAAATTTTAATCTGTTGACTACCTCCCTGTAGGTAAAAATAAATAATTATTTTCCCACCTAAATTAAAGGATGGTAGTTAGCCACATAATATACCTGGGCTATAGAATACCTCTTGCTACTGCAAGTTTGTGGTTTGTGAGGTTTTTAAAATGTTTTGCACGTTTCAAATAAGAATTGAGTATTGTACCTGCACAAAATATGTCAATAAATCCCTACTAAACCATATTTGCAAATGTTGAATTTGATTCTCAAAATACAATTTATTTGGCTCTGTAAAAGCATTTTAATTTTTGTGGTATTTATTCGCTTTGTGGAAAATCGTTTTCTTCGCAATACAATTTTTAATTAAACCGATCAAATTCATAACAATTTCGAAACGAAATCACTGTGAATAAAGAAAACTCAATGACGTGCAACTACTGCGTCATACTAATCCTTCAGATGAGGAATTAAGTTTTTGATTCCACTTTCAACATGATCTGTAAAACGTCTAGAAGCTGCAATGTTTTTTCTATGTTGATACTAATTTTTCTCCGAGAATGGAAAAATAATTATTATGAAACGAAATATTAGAATATTCGATCTTATAATGGATATCGAAGTCTTAATGGATTCAATCAGCATATAAAACACTTTTTATCTCTTTTAAACGCCAAGTAATTGCCTAAATAATTTTTTATCGCAGCGGCAAAAACAAAATACATTACTTGATTTTTTAAGTGTTGTTAGCTAGCAATATTGAGGATTATATATTGGGCTGTTGCAGAGTCAAAGTCAGGATGCATAAGGAATACAAAACGCAATTCATGTACTTTTTTGAAATTAACATAGATATTGATTGAAGGCACAAAAACCAACAGCGTTTTGCTATATGAAAACAGCATGAAAAATATTTTCTGGTACTTAGGTTTCTTACTACTTCAAGTCGTTACTGACTCCAAGAGCATCATGTAAATAATAGATAAAGTCGTCATAAAAAAAGTGTTCAGAAAAAACTTCAAAAATCCTGCAAGTCCAAAGTTATCAAGGTCATAACATACAAACTGAATTGTGAGTATATAACGAACACAACAAAATACATTTAAAACGGAAATATATTAAAAAAGTATGCAACTAAAAGTGCTATATTCGGCTGTGCGAATCTTATATACCTTTCACCAACGTACGTCTGGCGTTATATATATTTTTAAGTACATACATGCTTTTTGTGAAGGAGGCATGGTTCATTTACTTATAGTTGTATTGCAGTTTTTAGTTACCTATGTTGTAAAAGAGTTTTAGTTTACAAAAAGAAAAAACAGCCTCAGTTGCCTTTTTGGTTACATATATGGATGAACAAAATATCAATTTGCACACTCTGGAAGAGAAATTTTAATTAAGAATTTCTTTTCAATGCATGAATAAAGCATTTCATGATGTATAAAGCAGTTTTATTTAAGAAAAACTTACAATTTGTAAACATTTTAGTACATCATTCCAAGGACGAAGTCTCTAGCTCTTCTGGAGGTTTGGGAAAACCGATTTCACGCACAGACAGACGGACATCTCTCAATCGCCATCACTATTTATAAGGATCAAGAATATGTACATTTTATGGGGTTTCACATTAATATCGAATATCTTACACATGGAATGACAAACTTACATATACTCTTTCACTTTTTTGTGAAGGGTATAAAAAGGGATTTCAACAAAACAGCTACATTGAAATTATCTCTAAACAAGTAAAAGTGCTACATTAGGCTGTGCCGAATCTTATATACCCTTCACTAAAACACGTCTGCTTACTAACTTATAAAATAGTTTCAGTTAGCAAAAAATAAAAAACAACTTCAGTTGCATTTTTGTTTACTTTTTAAAAAAAATATTCAAAATTTCCCAACCCTGGAAACGAAATTTTAATTTTTCAAAAGTCTTCATAATGTGTAAAGCGGTTTTATTTAAGCAAAAGTACAAGTTTTTAACCATTTGGGTAACGTTCATGTTATAAAAAATATTGCAGTATCCAACCCTGGAATCGAAATTTTTAATTTTTTTTTTAATTTTTAATACCAATTTTGTTTTGCCGAAATCAAAAATAATTTTAACTTGAAAAAAATGACATTAATTGATTTTTGGTTATGTATTGTATAATAAAATTTTAAATTTCGGAACCCTTATGGGAACTTATTTAAGAAAACCTTAAATTTTTAACATTTTAGTTACTATATGTACCACAAAATACCGAATGTGCCAAAAAAAAAAAAGAAATTCCCACCCCTGGAGACGAAAACTAAATTTTTTAAAATAATGTTTTACCAATGCAAGTTTTATCATGTATAAAGCGGTTTTATATAAGAAGAACTAAAATGTTTAACAATTTTTGTCACTTTCATGTACTACAAAACATTGCATTATCCAACACTGAACACGAAACTTTGATTTTTTTAAATATTTGATACCAAATTTGTTTTGCCAGAATAAAAAATAATTTTAAAGAAGAAAAAACGACATTAATTGATTTTTGGTTATGTTATTGTATTAAAAAATTAAAATTTCCTAACCTTGGATAGGAACTTTAAATTTAAAAATATTTTTTCATCCATGCAAATCTTCATGTTACCAAAAACGGTTTTATGCAAGACAAAATACCGAATGTGCCCAAAAAATATTTCAATTTCCGATCCCTGGAGGAGAAAATTAAAACTCTTTGAAATTATTTTTTACCAATGCAAGTCTTCATGATGTATAAACTGGTTTTATTTGAGAAACTCTACAAATTTGTAACCATTGCTGTCACATTCATGTACTACAATATGTATCAGTTTTCGAGCCCTGGAATCGAAATTTATTTTATTTTTTAATTTTTGATACCAATTCTGTTTTACCGGGACAAAAAATAAATTTAACCAGGATTTAATCCTGGTTAAAAATAATTTTAACCAGGATAAAATTAAAATTTCCTAACCCTGTATAAGAATTTTTAGTTAATTTATTTTTTCCATCTATGCAAACCTTCCTGATGTATAAAACGGTTTTATTTAAGAAAAACTTAAAATTCTTAAACATTTTAATTACTATATGTACCTCAAAATACCGAATATGTCAAAAATAAATATTTAATTTCCGATCCCTGGAATCGAAAATTTAATTTTTTTTTAAATTATTTGTTGCCAATGGAAGTCTTCATGATGTATAAAGCGGTTTTACTTAAGAAAAATTACAAATTTGTTACCACTTTCGTTACTTTCATGTACTACAAAATATTGCAGCACCGAACCCTGGAATCGAAATTTTGATTTTTTTTAAATTTTTGATACCAATTTTGTTTTGCCGAAACAAAAAGTAATTTTAACCAGGAAAAACGACGTCAGTTGATATTTGGTTAGTTTATTGTATACAAAAAATTTAGTTTCCTAACCCTGGATGGGAACTCTAAATTTTAAAATTTTTTTTTCATCGATGCATATCTTCATTACACCAAAACGGTTTTATTTAAGAAAAACTTAAAATTTTTAAATATTTTAGTTATGATATGTAGCACAAAATACCGAATGTACCAAAAAAAAATTTTAAGTACATTTATCACTTTGTTGTACTCCATTTACATTCTTAACGCAAGGCTATTGCGATCAGTTATCGCAGATTTCAAAAGACATTTCAAATATATTTATTTGGCGATTGGGCTTGCTGGTGCGTAAAAATCTAAATACAGACTGATAATATGCTCGTCAAATTCAGTAGGTTATTAAGCCCTTTTAACTCGTTTAACTTTTCATGGATATTTTTAGAAATTTCAGTAGACACTCTCCGTTATATTTACAAGTTCTTGTTGAGTTGCATGAACTTCCTACTTCGAAGCCATTCCCTTGTAAATGAAATGCCCACATCCACATAAATTCAATTTATTTTATTGTAATTACTCATTAAAAACTTTTAACTGTGCCAATATGTCCCACACAACATTCTTAGTTGTTGAGATGAATGAATGTGTGTTATAATAAAATGGCTGGCATATTTTCAATAAAGTTAGTTAAGGGGCAGTGCTACCTGTTTGGTTTTTATTGTTGTATTGCTACGTTAATGATAGACATGATATTTTTCATTCTCCTCAGAGCAAATGTATTTTTGAAAGAGTTTTAAACGGAGTTAATAAAAATATTAAAAATGAATGCGAATTTACTAAAAGTAAGTTCAATTCAAAGTTAATCTAAGAATTTGTCATGAAAACAAAAATAAAAGAACATCACAAACAAAACAAATTTTAGTGAAACTTTACAATAATTAAGCTTATAGATCAGAATAACACATAGGCTATAATTTAAAAAAAAGATGTTGTGTAAATTGTCCAAAATATAACGATAAGTATCAAGTAAGACGGAAAAAATATTTCATTTTTTTTAATTTGAAAAAATAATATTTGTCGTTGCCTATTGAACTGATTTTTTTTTTTGTTAGGTTGCATTTTTTGTTATGTGAAATTTGGGAATATAATATTTGCCGTTAGTAGGTATACATTTTTGCAATATATCCTCTGATAACGCAGTTTTATACTTTTGCATTTTATCTTTAAATTTGAATATGAAATCGTGATTATTAATAGCTATACACATATTTCCAACTGAAGACTCTCTCAACACATAGCCTACTTTTAATCCGATATTCCCACGGGATGTAGACTTATGCGGGTGAAACCGCGGAGCGCACCTAGTGTTTTATATTTTTATTTTAAAATTTCAAAAACTAAACTCAATTCTGTAACACAGTTGTGCTCTTATTTCAATGAAAGTTCAACGTTCTTTTACAGGAAAAATGTTACCAAACTAAATTAAAGTTTGTGCTCTTTTCATGTCTGATACTAACGAATTTCTTTAAAAATATCAAACAGGTTTAATTTTTAGGGAAATAATATATATTTGTTTTCGCTGGGATATTTACATATGTTTACTAGAAACAAATTCAATCGTACAACTCTGGAATCACTTTGTTCATATTTTATTTTTCATACACGTCAATTTTTTTTATATTCACAAATTGCTTTATTCTTTCTTTAACTTGTGTAAAGAGTTAAAAATCTTTTTAATATAACGAAACAATTAATTAATAAAACAAAAATAAGAAATTATTCCACGTCGATCAACGTAAATCGGGTAAAAATCGGTTCATCCGTTCGAGAGTATTCAATTGTATTTTTATTTATCACCACTCGTTCGGTAGACAAAATAATTAAACACTACTTTAACAAGTAAAAGTGCTATATTCGGCTGTGCCGAATCTTATATACCCTTCATTAACGTACGTCTGCTTTTTAACTTATAAAATAGTTTCAGTTAGCAAAAAATACAAGTCCTCATAATGTGTAAAGCGGTTTTATTTAAGCAAAAGTACAAATTTTTAACCATTTTGGTAACGTTTATGTTATCCAAAATATTGCAGTATCCAACCCTGGAATCGAATTTTTTTAATTTTTTAAATTTTTAATACCAATTTTGTTTTGCCTAAATAAAAAGTAATTTTAACTTGGAAAAAACGACGTTAATTGATTGTTGGTTATGTATTGTATAAAAAAAATTTTAAATTTCGGAACCCTGGATGGGAACTTTAAATTTAAAAATTTATTTTCATCCACGCAATTCTTCATGTTATCATAAACAGTTTTATTTAAGAAAAACATAACATTTTTATGCATTTTAGTTATTATATGTACCACAAAATTCTGATATGCCCAAAAAATATTTCAATTCCCGATCCCTGGAGGGGAAAATTAAAACGTTTTAAAATTATTTTTTACCAATGCAAGTCTTCATGATGTATAAAGTGGTTTTATTTAAAAAAACTACAAATTTGTAACCATTTCTTTCACTTTCATGTACTACAATATATATCAGTTTTCGAGCCCTGAAATCGAAATTTGTTTTTTTTAATTTTGGATACCAATTCTGTTTTGCCAGGACAAAAAATAATTTTAACCAGGAAAAATCGACGTTAGTTGATTTTTAATTATTTTAATGTACAAAAAATATTAAAATTTCCTAACCCTGGATGGAAACACTAAATTTTTAAATTTTTTTTCATCGATGAAAATCTTCATTACACTAAAATATTGTTTTATTTAAAAAAACTTAAAATTTTTAAACATTTTAGTTATTATATGTACCAAGAAATACCGAATGTGTCAAAAAAATATTAAATTTCCGATCCCTGGAATCGAAAATTTAATTTATTTATAAATTATTTGCTACCAATGGAAGTCGTCATGATGTATAAAGCGGTTTTATTTAAGAAAAACTACAAATTTGTTAATTTTTTTTACTTTAATGTACCACAAAATATTACAGTACCCAACCCTGGAATCAAACTTTTGATTTTTTTTAAATTTTTGATACCAATTTTATTTTACCGAAATAAAAAGTAATTTTAACCAGGAAAAACGACGTCAGTTGATTTTTTGTTAGTATATTGTATAAAAAATTTTAATTTCCTAACCCTGGATGGGAACTTTAAATTTTAAAATTTATTTTTCCTCAATGCAAATCTTCATTACACCAAAAACGGTTTTATTTAAGAAAAGCTTAAAATTCTTAAACATTTTAGTTATAATATGTACCACAAAATACCCAATGTACCAAAAAAAAAAATGTTTAATTTCCTATCCAGTAAATTTAGTTTTAAATGTACAAGTTGAGGAGTCCCAAAGCATGAAATAGGTTCAATTTTCAAATACGCAAGAAAATAATCGGTTTTTGGTGTTAATTTTGCGTCGAGAAATAGGTGTAAGCTTCCCAGCTCTGGAACCGTCCTTCCGATTCTTTTTTTTTCAATTTCAATATCACTCTAAGTTAGCTCACTTCCGATCGATCAGTCCAAGTATGAAGTCTCTAGCTCTTCTGGGGGCTTGAGAAAACCGATTTCACGTACAGACAGACGGACAGACGGACAGACAGACAGACGGACAGACGGACATCGCTCAATCGTCATCGCTATTCATAAGGATCCAGAAAATATATACTTTATGGGATCGCATATTGATATCGAAGAAATTACACACGGAATGACAAACCTAAATATACCCTTTCACATTTTTGTGAAGGGTATAAAAAACAGATGATCGTTTAATAAGTTGATCTAAAACAGTCGGTTCTATTTATTACTTCTGTGTATTATTCACTAGTTTTGTAGACTTCGCACAGCTATTCCGTCTTATCGTGACATCATCAATGTATGAGAAACTTCTCAAAACTTTTTCACTCAACTATCGACTGAACTGTTTTTTTGTTTGTTTGTTGTTTGGTAACATTAAAACGAGAGCAATAATAATTAGGCACTAATTTTCAATTAGACCAAAAAAATAGTATAAGAGGTATCGTGTTGCGAAAAGCAGACAATTCCATTTCATATAAATTTTACGACAAGGTTGATTAATGTGGGTAGGATTTCTAACATAAGTCTACGTTTATAATTATTTTCTGTGTTTAATATTGAAATCTTTTTAAAAGTTTGGATAATGAATAAATCAAGCACAATGCGAAGATAATGCTATTTTCTATGAATTTATATCTATTATCTTTGATTAGTCTTATGTCCTACTATCATAGTTTTTAATTTATTCTTAGTTGTTTCATAAACAAAATTTTTTCAAATCAAATAAAAAATTTATTTCCTGAAAAAGTCATACAAAGGAGTGACGAAATATTAAAGAAACAAATTATAATGTTAAATATAAAGCGACATTAAGCTCAAAAATAATAGTGTATATTGTTATTATTGTTCCTTATTTCTCTTAGAACTAAAACTGGAGTCGCAAAAAGCATTGAAATTCCTTGAAATCAAAAAAGAAGAAGTCATCAGTGTTATGAGTTCGATATTTGATTTACACTTCTCACTTATTAAAGGGGGTAGTTATTGTAAGAAATATTGGGTAAAGGTTCCCTGATGATTGAATTAGCCCTACTGAAATGCGCATAGGAACTAGCTAAACTCCCTTAATTGATCACCTCGAATTTAAAATTAAATTGGTTTAAACGACAATTCCCAAAATATGTACTAATGTAAAAAGTTTTAAATATTTACATGTAATAATTAATAAGTAAACATATTCGGCTGCACAAATAGGACCAGCAGCTAGAAGATGTCTCCTATTCAAAATATGAACTTTAGCATGAAAATTTGCTTAAGACCGTCAACGTGATATTACAGAAAGTCTTTAGGGCAGTTATCGGCACATAAATCTGTTAAACCAAAAATATATGGAGCTCGACTCGAATTGTGTCAACTCAACTGTACCGAAACCAAATTATTAGAGGTGATTTTCTTATTTCCACAATATGTACATATCAGATTACATGATATGTACAACCACTTACAATTTATAATAATTAATAAATAAATAAAATAAAAAATTAGGTAAACTTTTTTATTTCCTTGAATTTTTATTTAAGAATAATTCATATAAACATATGGAAATGCTTTAGCAATAATTATTTGGCCATCAAATACTTATTGTGCTAATTAATCCTGAACAATGTAATCAAATTTAGCGACAAATAATAATTAAGGAAAAAATGATTATAATTATTTTATGGAGAAATATTTTCATCTAAAATATTTGTAAAATCAATCACGGGTTATATATCACAGTTAAATATATAGCAAATTAGTATAAAAAATTTCTTCATAAACTTATTGAGTTAAAAATATATACAGGCAAAATAAATCAATTATTCTTATATAATATAATTTATATGAGAGATCTTAAATCAAGTTTAAATCATGAAAAACTTTAACAGTGGAAGTCATTGTGTCATTCTTAGGATTGTTGAAACTGACATTTAATTGACTTAAAAATATTTCAAAACGTTTAAAGTTATAGTTATAACTACATTAATTAAGTTCACTTATATACACGTAAATATGTTAGTAAAATATTATAGTTATTCTTTAGTTATTCTAATAGATAAAAGATGATTCGAATCAGGATCTTCATGGACTTAATATTGTGAACATTTGCTGAGGTTGGGTACTAATAATTTCATATAAAGTCGCTAAGGGATTGAAGTCTTGGAGCAAATCTTATTCTGAAAGCTCCAAGATATGTTGAAGAGATTCCAAGTCGATGGATGTGCATGGCATTTTTTCGTCAACCACTACCGCAGAATTTGTGAATTGCCGTTCTTGTTCTTGCTTTCTAAACTTAGCTCTACGATTTTGAAACCATATTCTTACTTGGTTTTCTTTTGTTGATAATTTGTTTGAAATTTCTATACGACGTTGCGGACTCAAATACATATAATTTGCGAATGCGTAAAATTCTAAATACAGACTGATGACATGCTCCTGAAATGCAGTAGTTTATTTAACACTTCATTTAATTTTTGCTGGATGTTTTGAGAAATTTGCGCAGTCACTCTCTGTCTTATTTACTAGTACTTCTATTAGTTGCATTAACTTCTGCTGCGAAGCCACTCCCCCATATATAGAGCACTGAATCCTTTAGGTTCATCATGGGAATAGATGAGCTAACGCGAGTACATTTTGAATAGTTCGTAGGTAGATGGATATATCGTAATAGCACACGAAGAAAAGATAGACAATGCAGAGAAGCGTTTCTAAATTCAAATAACTCTCTGTATAACTTGAGAACTTCTATTGTGAAGTAAATACTTAGCAATGCCCGATTTTGAGTTTGAGCATCTAAATAAAAACAACGGAAAACGTTTTTAAACACAATTTATTTAACAAAATTCGTGGAACATTTGCATTGATTACCTGATGCCCTTAACCATAAATCCTTTGACAGCATCTTGTGGAATAATGAGAGTTCAGAACATTTTGGTAATGTGTATGAGTTAGATGAGCAATATGATAATAGAATACTGCATTGAGGAGGTTTTAAGGCTGTCGTATAAATGATTGAGTAATTAATTTAGAATGTATTAAGGAAATACAAAGAGTCAAAGTGTTTTCACATTGAAAGTTGAAACCTGGTTGTAGCATTAAAGTCGTAAGCTGGGGATTTTGCTTTCATCTTATAGATATAATAAATTGAAGTATTAACACACAAATTCTCCAACAAATTCATTAACAATAAATCAAATCGCTTCAAGAATTTATTGTATTTGTTGTTATATATATTTAAATTTTATATTTTATGCCAAAACTGACGTGCAGCTTAATTTGTGTAAAAAATTACAACATTTGCATTGTAGTTGCAAATAGAAATTGTTTTATGTTTTACAAGTCGATGTATTAAGAGAACCGAAATACTTATACAGGGAAAATAATCGCTTCATTTCATATAGATTTGTTACACCTCTGAAATAAAATATGAGGATGTGATGGATTTTTAAGTGCATTCTTTACACATTTTGTAACGTTTCCAATAAATATTTCTTCAGCACTCAATTTAGAACAGACAAAATATAAATACAAACAAGTTTGTTTAATATAAACCCGCTTAAAACCCAAAAATTCAGTACTTGTTTTCTCATTTGAGTCACTTCAGTGAGTTGGGTTTTATTATTGAAGTTAACTTTTGAGATTATTTTAAAGTTTAAAAGTAAAAGATGACTTTTTAGTGTTAAGACGAATCAGACAAATTTCCAGGAAGGAGAGGTTTGCAGGATTATATATCTTGGTAAAAATTTATGTTGTCAATGAAGTATTCGTACTGCAGTCATAAAACTCCTTCTTACCGTAAACATAAAATCGTCATTGACTGAATATTTGTAGGTTTCAAAGTATATTTGTGAAGACTTAAATATTTTGAGTTTAATGCTTCTGTTCTATTTGGTAGAAGACACATTTTAGAAGTTTTGCACTATTTCGTAATTGCTTCACGATATTAAGAAGCAACGTATTGACTCCAATACGTTGAAATGGCTTTTGCTTTTACTTTGTTTTTTTATTTCCAAACGACCTTTCCTGAATGTCTATGATATGACGCAATCATTTGGTCTTATGAAAATGCTGAGAAGTGGAAACAGTTATTTCATATTTGTCTGACTGCACAAATTTTCCGGTTATTGTGTTGGGTTCATAATAGCCATGGACTGAAGAAAAAAATCCATATTCAAAAATCGTAAATTTTGAAAACATGGCAATTTCGTCTTAATCCAATCCCCAGCAAGCATTCTTCACTTTATTCTTGATGTTCTGTACTTTCTCAACTTATGACACTGAATATTCTGTACAAACAGCAAGGTGTGGAGAAATTGCTTAATTTTGATATATTAAGTTATAATAGAAGTTCTCGAGGTATACAAATTGTTATTTGAATTCGGATGTTGCAGTTCAGATATTTTGCAGTTAATCTACCAGCCTTTGGGAAGGACCTTAAATTATTTCAAATTATGGTTAAAGGTTACAAAAATGTAACCAACAATTCACAAGTTTTGCATAACTGGTAGTCTATTTAAATTTATATTTTAACACGATTCGGAAATCTTTCAACAACTCAAAAGACGTTGCATTTCCTGTGACGATACCCATAAAACTTAGACAACTACTACACGTTCGATCGTAATATTTTTCCCCTTAGACAAGAACTATTATTATTATTCATGTTCACCATCAAACCGGGGAATTAAAAATTATTTAACATTTTTGTTTAATTCCCTCTCTTTATATATTAATTCCCAATAAATTAGTGGATATGTATATATAAATTTAGTTAATTTTGATGAATATTTAAAATCTATTTAAATTCGCTTTCAGTCTTACAGTCAGACTTAAATACTTCAATTAACGAAAAAGGGGGTAGCACCATGAAAAATGTAAACAAAAATCGCCATTGTTCAGAAAACAGGGGTTTTGCGTATGATTCAAAGTATTTCAAGTGTTAAGCATAAATTATTTTGTTTCTCAATTATGTCGAGTCCATAAATATTGTTTTATTGATTTTCGGTTTTGATATATTGATAATTAACTTTATTTACGCAACATTTTAAAATTTTTTAGCAAATTTTTTCAACAATACAATGTTTTCTTTTTATTAAAAGAGAAAAAACTCAAAGTCACATGTTTCTGTACTCGATTTAAATTACATTTAAATGGTCAAGAAGAGTCCTTTAAGTCTTATTTAAGTCTTATTAAAGTTTGCGGTGAAAAACGAAATTTGGTAATTAAATGGCATTTAAAGTTAAATTACATTTAAATAACCACTAACTTATTGGGCATAAAAGTGGAATATTTAGAGTAGTTATTTAATCATCATACCAACAACACTGAATCCACCGTTCATCCTACATCTTTCCACGTTTCATTCTGTTACTATTCATAAGGAATATCATCTATTTAACTGGTAAATTTTGTAAAGAAAATTAGACATGAGAGGTTCTCATATTTTGAAGCCACCTTTTTTTATATCCTTCACAAAAATGTGGACGGGTATATTTGGGTTTGTCATTCCGTGTGCAATTTCTTCGATATCAATATGCGACCCCATAAAGTATATATATTCTGGATCCTTATGAATAGCGATGACGATTGAGCGATGTCCGTCTGTCCGTCTGTCTGTAGGTGAAATCGGTTTTCCCAAGCCCCAAGAAGAGCTAGAGACTTCATTCTCGAACTGATCGATTGAAAGTGATCTAACTTAGAGTGGTATTGCAATTCAGAAAAACGGTTCCAGAGCTGGGAAGCTTACACCTGTTTCTCGACGAAAAATTAACACCAAAAACCGATTTTTTTGCTTATTTGAAAATTGAACCTATTTCATGTTTTGGGACTCCTCAATTGTCCATTTAAAACTAAAAAAAAAATTTCAGGAATGGGAAATTAAAATTTTATTTTTGGATTATTCGGTATTTCGTGGTACATATAATAACTAAAATGTTTAAAAATGTAAAGTTTTTTTTTAAATAAAACCGGTTTTAATATCATGAACATTTGCATTGATGAAAAAAATTAAGAAATTTAAAGTTCCCATCCAGGGTTAGGAAATTCAAATATTTTTTTATACAATAAGTTAACCAAAAATCAACTGACGTCGTTTCTTTCGTGGTAAAGAGTATATTTTATTTCGGAAAAACAAAATTGGTATCAAAAATTTAAAAAAAATCAAAATTTCGATTCCAGGGTTCGATACTCCAATATTTTGTAGTACATGAAAGTATCGAAAGTGGTTAGAAATTTGTAGGGTTTCTTAAATAAAACCGTTTTATACATCATGAAGATTTGCATTGATGAAAAAAATTTTCCTTTCGAGGGGTGGGAAAGTGAAATTTTATAAAAATCAAAGGGCAACTAACGCAGTTTTTTTTTATTAATTAAAACTATTTTTTAATTCAGGAAAAGGCAAAATTAATATCAAGTACTTAAAAAAATCTATATTTTGATTCCAATATTTTGTATAACATGAAAGTTACCAAAATAGTTAAAAATATGTAGTATTGCTTAAATAAAACCGGTTTACACATTATGAAGTGTTGTATTGGTAAAAAAAAATTTTGAAAAATTAAAATTTCATTTCCAGGCGTGGGATATTTCGAATATTTTTTTTATGTATAAAAGTAACCAAAATATGCAACTGAAGTTGTTTTTATTGAACTTGTAAATTCGAAAGCACAAAATTGGTACTCAAAGGTATGTGTAATGGCCGACGTACGTTGGTGAAGGGTATGTAAGATTCGGCGCAGCCGAATACAGCACTTTTACTTGTTAGCATTCATGTGTAGCTTGTTTATTTATACTTTAAAGAAGGAAACAAGTAAATCTTTACCTGTTTGCATACTATTAGCTCATACTCAAAGCAAAGTATTTCCTCTCAAAGCATTTGCAATGCTTGTAATTTTTGCGTTTAGCAAATGCGTCTGCTTGTGCGGAGAATTGCAGACATGATGTCTACCATAAAGTGTAACAATACAACAACAAAAATTGATCAGGTAGCACTAACCCTTAATTTGCTTATTTCAAAAGATGGTAGACATTGAATTATTACATGCACACATTCCTTAAACAACCAACAATATCTTCTATGAATCGATTATTATAGTTAAAGTATTGTCATTGGCGATCATAAATTGGGAAAAAATAGGTGAAAAGATAAAACTAAAAAAAGTGAATTTACATGACAAAATTGTTGGAAATCCTTGGCAAATATATAATCGAATGGCTACTAACTGAAATTTATGACACTCTTGATTTAGAAATAATACAATGACAAAATAAAAGAGGAATATGTTGCGACCGCTATAAAGTACTTTCATTATCAGGTAGTTAAGACGAAAAAGCAATTGTTTTAACATTTCAAGTGCTGGCTTCCTTATTTTTATTCCCTTCACAAAAATGTGAAAGGGTATATTTAGGTTTGTCATTCCGTGTGTAATTTCTTCGATATCAATATGCGACCCCATAAAGTATATATATTCTGGATCCTTATGAATAGCGATAACGATTGAGCGATGTCCGTCCGTCCGTCTGTCCGTCTGTCTGTACGTGAAATCGGGTTTCCCAAACCCCCAGAAGAGCTAGAGACTTCGTTCTTAGACTGATCGATTGGAAGTGAGCTCACTTAGAGTGGTATTGAAATTCAGAAAAATCGGAAGGACGGTTCCACAGCTGGGAAGCTTACACCTATTTCTCGGCGCAAAATTAACACCAAAAACCGATTATTTTTTTGCTTATTTGAAAATTGAACCTATTTCATGCCTTGGGACTCCATTTAAAACTATAAAAAAAAAAAAATTTTCCAGGGATGGGAAATTAAAAAAAATTTTTTTTGGTACATTCCGTTTTATACATCAGGAAGATTTGCATAGATGGAAAAAATTTAAAGTTTCCATCCAGGGTTAGGAAATTCAAATTTTATTTATACAATAAGCTAACCAAAAATCAACTGACGTCATTTTTCCTAGTTAAAATTACTTTTTATTTCGGCAAAACGAAATTGGTATTAAAAATTAAAAAAAATCAAAATTTCGATTCCAGGGTTCGGTACCGCAATATTTTTTAGTACATGAAAGTAACGAAAATAGTAACAAATTTGTAATTTTTCTTAAATAAAACCGCTTTATACATTATGAAGACTTCCATTGGTAGCAAATAGTTTAAAAATTCAATTTTCGATTCCAGGGATCGGAAATTGAATATTTTTTTTTACACATTCGGTATTTTGTGGTACATATAATAAGTAAAATGTTTAAAAATTTAAAGTTTTTCTTAAATAAAACCGTTTTATACATCAGGAAGATTTGCATAGATGGAAAAAAAATTACAAAATTTAAAAATTCTTATCCAGAGTTAGGAAATATTAATATTTTTTGTACATTAAAATAACTAAAAATGAACTAACGTCGTTTTATCCTGGTTAAAATTAATTTTTGTCCTGGTAGAACATAATTGGTATCAAAATTAAAAAAAAAAACAAATTTCGATTCCAGGGCTCGAAAACTGATATATATTGTACTACAAGAAATTGACAGAAATGGTTACAAATTTGTAGTTTTTCTTAAATAAAACCACTTTATACATCATGAAGATTTGCATTGGTAAAACATATTTTAAAAAGTTTTAAGTTTCGCCTCCAGGGATCGGAAATTGAAATATTTTTTGGGCACTTTCGGTATTTTGTGGTACATATAGTAACTAAAATGTTTAAAAATTTTAAGTTTTTCTTAAATAAAACCATTTTTAGTATCATGAAGATTTGCATCAACTAAAAATAAATATATTAAAAAATTTATAGTTCGCATCCAGGGTTCCGAAATTTAAAATTTTTTTATACAATACACAACCAAAAATCAATTAATGTGGTTTTTTTCCAAGTTAAAATTATTTTTTATTTCGGCAAAACAAAATTGGTATTAAAAATTAAAAAAAAAATTAAAAAATTCGATTCCAGGGTTGGATACTGCAATATTTTGTATGACATGAACGTTACCAAAATGGTTAAAAATTTTTACTTTTGCTTAAATACAACCGCTTTACACATTATGAGGACTTCTATTGCTAAAAAAAATTTGAAAAATTAAAATTTCTTTTCCAAGGATGGGAAATTTGGAATATTATTTTTAAGTAACCAAAAAACGCAACTGAAGTTGTTTTTATTTTTTGCTAACTGAAACTATTTTATAAGTTAGAAAGCAGACGTACGTTAGTGAAGGGTATATAAGAATATAGCACTTTTACTTGTTGTTGTCTTGTTAAATTTTATGATAGACATCATGTCTACAATTCTTCCCACAAGCAAATGCATTTGTTAAATGCAACAATAACAAACATTGTAAATGCCTTAAGCGGAAATAATTAGTTTTGTGTATTAGTTAATAATATGCAACCAGGTAAAGATTTACTCGTTCCTTTCTTTAAAGAATTAATACACAAGTTATACATGAATGCGTATTAGCTAAAAGTAAGTTGACTTTAAAATTAATATAAGAATCTCTCATATATAATTTACGTCACAATATATATCTGTTAAACAGATGATATTCCTTATGAATAGTGCCGCCATAAAACGTAGGAAGCTGTATGATAGACGGTGATAAAAGTTTTGCTGGTATAATGATTAAAATAACTTTTCTAAATATTCCACTCCAAATTTGTAATAATTTTAATTTCCCCGGCTTGAACTTGAACTTGAATAAAAATAATAATTCTTGTCTTGGGAAAAAGTTACAATAAAACGCGTACTAGTTGTCTAAGTTTAATGCGTATCGTCACAGGATATGTCAATATTTAAATAACTGTGAAAAATTAAATAACTGTTTTCCTTTAGCAGTACATTTATAAGACCAAACGGTTGCATCATATTACAGACATCGATGAAAGTTCATTTGAGAATAGGCAAACGAAATAAGAGCAAAGGCTCCTTGAAATAAGCAAGAATATACTCAATTCGTTTCTTCTTAATATCGTAAAGCAATTACGAAATAGTGCAGAACTGCTAGAATTTGCTTTTTATCAAATAGAACGAAAAATTAAAGTCGAATTGTTTAATTCTTCGCAAATATACTTTCAGAAACAAACCTACAAAAATTCTGTCACTAATGGGCTTATGTTTCTCCACAGTTAAAAATTTTCCTATTCAGTAACAAAATCCATTATATGCCGTGAGTTAGAGTTATTTAACTGCTGTAGGGATAATTCAATGACAACATAAATTTTTACGAAGAAAGGTAATCCTACAACCTTCTTCCTCCTGGAAATTTTTCTGGTTCCTTTTTACATTAAAGAATTGTGCTTTACTTTTAAAATTAAAAATCTTGTCAAAAGTTTACTTCAATAATAATCAGTGATATAACAGGAATATGAGCATATGATAGTTCCTTCATTAAGTTTTTGGGTTTTCAGCGGGTTTATAATATGCACACTTGTTTTTGTTTCTATTTTGTCTGTGCTAAATTGCAAAATTATATTTTGGAAACATCAAAACTTGCAGAGTTGGAACGATTTTATATGGAATAAAGTGTTTTGAAGCATTTTAAATGTTTTTTAAGTATTTGAATACTTTCAAAGCATCGACTTGCAAAATATAAAACAAAGAAAATGTTATTATTCATTAATTTAAATAAAAACAGCTGCCTTGAAGTTCAGTGTGAAAACACTTCGAATCTGTGTATTTCCTTAATACTTTCTAATTAAGTAATTCAATCATTTATAATAGATGTACTACGACTTTACTAAAATATCCTTAGTGCAGTATTATATTATCATCTTGTCCATCTAACTCATTTAATCAACAAAATGCTCTCATCTTTCCATTCCACACAATGACTTTAAAAGATTTATTGCACTAAACGCGATTGGTTAAGCCATTTTTGCACACAAGTCCTCAGGTAGTCAATGCAAATGTTTTCCGAATTCTGTAGAAAAATTTTGTTTTCCACGGTTGTCCCATGTTTGCATTAAGATTCTCAAACTTATCAACTGGTAGTTAAAAGAACTGCTACTTAATATCGGGAGTGGCTAAGAAAATATCTGAAACTTTGCACAGAATTTACAATTAACTATCGTATAAAACTCCCACGTATCGAAAGCATGTTATCAGTCTTTCTTTAGACCTTCGTGCCGACGCATTTAAAAGAAGTTTGAATAATTCTTAATTTTACACGTCCCTTAACGCTATTAAAATTATTCATAGTTTATTAGTTAAGAAATGTTTATTTTTTATCTTACGAGTGACAATAATTAAAAATAGAATTATATACTTACTCTCACAAACGGATTGGTAAGAGATGAAATAAGCTTTTGATATCATAATTTTTGTTTTATTAATACACTTTTTTGTTATATTAACAAGCTTTTTAACTCCTTGCACAAGTTAAAGAAACAATATCTGAATATAAAAAACAAAATTTTAAAAAATTTACATGGCTCATTGTATGTTCTTCACAAATTTTAGTTACGTAAGTTGTCTTGTGATACAACTGACCTATCAAAATTTTAATCACTATCATCTAGAAGGATATTGTTAATACATACATATACTATGTTAGAGTACTTAACACTTTCTCCTCGTATTTGTTTTCTCTTTTGGACTGGATTAAAAGTAGGTGCTTTTAAGTTATTAACAATCGTATTTAAATTTGCATGTGAATCTAACTTTGATTTGTTCAAGAAATACTTCATTGCTCCATTGAAGTGTGGCTAAACATTTTTTCAACTTAAAATAAAAAAGTTTATTTTTCTCTTTAAACCAGCAACAAATTCTTTTAACAGAAAATAATTTAAATAAGCTGTAAGAGTTTTGAAAAGAACGCGCAAGTTTTTAGAAAGATATTTCTTTGTGTGAACATTCAGGCAGCTTCGAAAGAGTTTAAACAGCAAAAACTGTATTTGGACAACAATTCTTTATTCAATTGCAATAATTCTATTATTTAAGGCGAATCCTCCTTAATTGATACATACTTACATAGAAGACAATGTTTTCGTTTTAGATAAATTTCTAAATATATTCCATTTAAATAACTGAGAGAACTGAGTACTAGAAGAAAATCTTAAAAAACTTTTGTTTAGCTTTGCGAGTAGTTCAAATTTTGTTCAACGCATAAAAATATAGAAACTCGAAGTGATTACTGGTTCTACTTGACGAACAAAGATTACGTGAAATAGGCACAACGATTATTATCACTTCAATTTTTCCCTGCTTGAACACCGTTACTCAATATTATATAAAAATTTCCATTAAAACGGCGATACACGTGTCCTTTATCTCCTCTTTCAAATTATATAGGCCGGCATTTTCAGTTTTGCAAAGAATTTGATTTTGTTGTGTACTGTATTTAATACTATAACTGGAAGACATTAAAATGTTTTTCATTAATATTTAGTGGTTATGGTATTTTAGGCAAACAATTTCCCGTGGCTTTAAATGATTTTTTAAAAATAATAATTTTTGAGTAGGAAGATTTTTACCAACCCTGATCCCTTTTATTCCAAACATTATATATTCTTTTTGCATTTACAGAACCATCGACCATTGAAAATTAAAAATTTATGATTCTGTGTAATCAAATCTTTTTTCAGTTACCATATAAAAATCAAAAAGTCGGAGGATTGTTATAAATACTTTAAATATTTCTCAAATAATTATAAATTTAAATATATTTCGAACATATTAAAAATAGCATGTATTTGAGCGTGAGCCTTAATAATACTTCTTGTTTTAATATATATTGTTAATTATCTTCATTTATTTTTATTCATTTCGTTGGTTTTTAACCAAGTGGAAAGTAGACAGTTTTGAAACTTTTCAAGCACCTGGGAATTTACAGATCATTTCAAATATTGTATTAGACTTATAGAAACTTAACCCAAGAAATAATTTTGATTCTATATAAATCACATTAAAGCAGTGTAAACTTTCAATTTTCTAGCAGAAAAAGAAACATTAAATTTGTGAGACAGTTTTGCCACATTTGTAAGTCAGTTAACCTGTTTACGAAGAATTTTACAATTAAGAAAATCCCGTGTGTTACCGTGTTAATATATATTTTGTTTTTTATGAAAGCTTTAACTAGTTCCAATCCGCATTTCACTGGTGCTAATGCAGATCAACGGGCAACATTTACCCAACATTTCTTAGAATAACTGGATATATATATATATATATATATATATATATATATATATATATATATATCAAACTACCACTCTACTAAATGAGATGATTAAAAACGTATATCAAAGTCATAAAAAGAAATATAAAAAAATATTTATTATATATTATATATTATTATATTAAAGTCCCAGTTATAATATAATGTAGTAAGTTAATTTAATTTGTTTTACATTAATTAACACATTTACTTTAATTTTCATCAACATAACATGAGAAATTAATTTTTTTAGTTCTAAAACTGCTGAATTAGGACAAGGCTGAAATCCGCACAAGCTTGACGGTCAAGAATATTTTATTTCGTTCATGGATCGCAGAAGTGAAGAATCTCTATCTGGCAACATGCTATATTGGCCACGCGATGCTTTATATTTGTTTGAACCCTATCCAATTGACCACGATGGTTATGGCATTAACGATGGTAATTCATTACCATCATCAGGCGGCGATCCAAGAGCAGGATCTGAAGAATACCGTCCCCCTCAAACACGATATGATATTCCTTAGTATCTTGATTCAAGTTATAATTAATTTCCAATGCAGCATCCATCCTTAGATACACTAAATAATTACGAAAACCCGACGTCGAGATCCGCTTACAAACAATTCAAATAAAATTAAGCTAATACCGAATGTAAGTTACTAGCCATTTGTATTATTAATATATTTTTTATGTACTTTGGGAGAAGCTACGACGACTAGAGCGAACAAAATTTTTGAACGACATTTCTTTCATATTAACTTACATCGATCTCAAATATAGTTGCGTTTTTAAACGGATGAATTTAGATATTTGTTTAATCGATTAGCTGATTAGTACAAAACGGAACAGATTTCTATACAAGAGGGTACTATTGGCTGAAGTACTGACCACAAGACTCTTAGAGGCCAATTTCGAGTCCACTATAAGTCATGAATATCGTGTCGATTATATATTGTGATTTGCTTGAGATCATAGTTGTATTAACTTTTTTCGCCCTGTGTAAAAGACGAAGGCATTGCCGACAGTGATCAATATCCATATGAAAAAGGACATTCCTTCATCGGTTCGTGTAGCAAAAAATTCGTAGCCGAAGTAAGAATAGCCATGACAAATTTCCTTTCGTGTATCTCTCTTATATTGTTATTACGAAGATGTCAGTTTCAAATTAGATCTGACTGCGGGAGTGCGGGTTAATTTAACGGAGTTCGATTACATTTTTGTCAAAATAGTGTTTTTTCTAACCTTTTAAATGTTTGGTGCTGCAAAATATTTTGATATGATAGATATGACAGCCTGTATCAGAGTTTGGTGAGCATGCAAGACGAGTGAAAAAATCATTTTCTAACGAAATTATTGTTCGGAGAAACTCAAATTCTTTTTAGTGGTTAAAAGTTGTTAAGCACATATAATTTAATAAAAAGTTACTACAAAATTTGTTGAGGTTTAAGTTTTACTTAAGACTTAGTTAAAAATACAAGTGTTATTGTGATTGTAATTTTTTTTGTTATGAATTTTAAATGAAAGCTTTTTAATAAGATATAAAATAATTAATTATAAAATACCTTTTCTTCAATTACTTTTGAAGGTAATATTTTTCTAATTACTTGTAATTGCATTTGGTGCTTTTTAATTCCAAGATATTTTTAACCACAATTATTTTTTAATTGAAATTATTTTGTTTTCATTTTTGATAGCAAAATATATATATCTTAATTGGAAAGAAAATTTTATTAGAATCTTAACACGACTTAGAATGGAGTGTTGAGAGATAATTTTTACTTCCAATATCTGTCAAGGGCTTAATACATTTTGGTTTTAACGTTAAAAGCAAGTGTTAGAACCTGTGCCTCGTTTCTGCAACTGATGTAAGAAATTCTCGCACCGAAAAGCTTAATAATTATGGTTGTTATGTTTTTATACCCTTCACAAAAATGTGAAAGGGTATATTTAGGTTTGTCATTCCGTGTGTAATTTCTTCGATATCAATATGCGACCCCATAAAGTATATATATTCTGGATCCTTATGAATAGCGATGACGATTGGGCGATGTCCGTCTGTCGGTCTGTCCGTCTGTCTGTACGTGAAATCGGTTTTCCCAAGCCCCCAGAAGAGCTAGAGACTTCGTTCTTGGACTGATCGATTGGAAGTGAGTGGTATTGAAATTCAGAAAAATCGGAAGGACGGTTCCAGACCTGGGAAGCTTACACCTATTTCTCGACGCAAAATTAACACCAAAAACCGATTATTTTCTTGCGTATTTGAAAATTGAACCTATTTCATGCCTTAGGACTCCTCAATTTTTCATTTAAAACTTTAAAAAAAAAAAATTCCAGGGATGGGAAATTAAATTTTTTTTTGGTACATTCGGTATTTTGTGGTACATATCATAACTAAAATGTTTACAAATTTTAAGTTTTTCTTAAATAAAACCGTTTTTGGTGTAATGAAGACTTGCATCGATGAAAAAACATTTAAAAATTTAGAGTTCCCATACAGGGTTAGGAAATTAAATTTTTTTATACAATAAACTAACCAAAAATCAACTAACGTCGCTTTTTCTGTTTAAAATTACTTTTTATTTCGGCAAACAAAATTGGTATGAAAAATAAAAAAAAATCAATATTTCGATTCCAGGGTTCGGTACTCCAATATTTTGTAGTACATGAAAGTAACGAAAGTGGTAACAAATTTGTAATTTTTCTTAAATAAAACCGCTTTATACATCATGAACACTTCCATTGGTAACAAATAATTTAAAAAAAATTAAATTTGCGATTCCTGGGATCGGAAATTAATAATTTTTTTTTTTTTTTTTACACATTTTGGCATTTTGTGGCACATATAATAATTAAAATGTTTAAGAATTTTAAGTTTTTCTTAAATAAAACCGTTTTCTACATCAGGAAGATTTGCTTAGATGGCAAAAAAAAATTAAAAACTAAAAATTCTTCTACAGGGCTAGGAAATTTTAATATATTTTGTACATTAAAGTAACTAAAAATTAACTAATGTCGTTTTATCCTGGTTAAAATTATTTTTTGTCCTGGTAAAACAGAATTGGTATAAAAAAAAAACAAATTTCGATCCCAGGGCTCGAAAACTGATATATATTGTAGTACATGAATGTGACAGAAATGGTTACAAATTTGTAGTTTTTCTTAAATAAAACCAGTTTATACATCATGAAGACTTGCATTGGTAAGAAATAATTTTAAAAAGTTTTAATTTTCTCCTCCAGGGATCGGAAATTGAAATATTTTTTGGGCACATTCGGTATTTTGTGGTACATATAATAACTAAAATATACAAATATGTTAAGTTTTTCTTACATAGAACCGTTTTTGGTAACATGAAGATTTGCATGGATGAAAAAATATTTTTATTTTTAAATTTAAAGTTCCCATCCAGGGTTAGGAAATTTGAATTTTTTTAATACAATAACATAACCAAAAATCAATTAACGTCGTTTTTTCTTGCTTAAAATTATTTTTTATTCTGGCAAAACAAATTTGGTATCAAATATTTTAAAAAATCAATGTTTCGTGTTCAGTGTTGGATAATGCAATGTTTTGTAGTACATGAAAGTGACAAAAATTTTTACAAATTTTAGTTCTTCTTATATAAAACCGCTTTATACATCATAAAGACTTGCATTGGTAAATCATTATTTTAAACAATTTAGTTTTCGTCTCCAGGGGTGGGAATTTTTTTTTTGGCACATTCGGTATTTTGTGGTACGTATAGTAACTAAAATTTTTAAAAAATTTAAGATTTTCTTAAATAAAACCCTTTTTGGTATCATGAAGACTTGCATCGATTAAAAATAAATTTAAAAATTTAATGTTCCCATCCAGGGTTCCGAAATTTAAAATTTTTTTATACAATACATAACCAAAAATCAATTAATGTCTTTTTTTTTCAAGATAAAATTATTTTTTATTTCGGCAAAACAAAATTGGTATTAAAAATAAAAAAAAATTAAAATTTCGATTCCAGGGTTGGATACCGCAATATTTTGTATAACATGAAAAACGCAACTGAAGTTGTTTTTATTTTTTGCTAACTGAAACTATTTTTTATGTTAGAAAGTAGACGTACGTCAGTGAAGGGTATATAAGATTCGGCACAGCCGAATATAGCACTTTTACTTGTTATTATTAAAAATTTGTTGAGTATTTTTTGTGAAATTTGATTCGAATCATTGTTACTTTTATAGACGTTTTTACTCATATATTTGTTTTCTAACTTAGATCGATAACATTATTATATATTTGGTATGAAAATAATCAGTTTCTATTAAAATCTTTTTTGCTTTTAGAAGTGTATGAGGATTTCTTGCATTTAAAACTAACTTTGGTTCTTTAGGCAATTTCGATATAAAAATTCTTAAATCCATAGCTTCATTATTTTTGCAATTGTACCAGAGGTCATTTACTTTATCTACACTCGTTTTTAAATTTAATTTAGTCAGCAAATTTATTAAGTATTCATACAAATCACTAACACTGTTTCTAAATTCTGATGTTTTTTTGATAAGGATATAAAAGGCAAATGAACATGCTTACGTATTTCTTCAACGTGTTTAGTAAACATTTATAATTCTTCAGCTCTGCCATCAAATTCTGGGAGACCATCCAAACGACTAAAAGCATTGATAGCCATTGTTTTTTTCTTAAGTTGTGCTCCTTATTATGCTGACCAATGAAATATGCTGCTACTATTGCTTACTCTTGATTGCTTGTTTCTAATTGTCGATGTTCTTGAATTTAAATTTGATGATGTTCCTGCTTTTAAATTTTATGTTCTTTCTTGAAGGTGTCTAAATATAATGATAAATTTTAATCGTTCCCCTTTTTTAAGGAATTTTGTTGTTTCGTTCGTAATGCGACTGCGCCAATTAATTGTCCTTAAGAATCTTCAATATATTAATATATTGTAAATGTTTGAACACTAATATATAAATATTTATTTTTAATATTTTATTTTAAAATAATTTTTTTTATAGATTTTTATTTTAACAAATACAAATGTTTCTTGATTTAAGACTTAATATTAATTGAAAAAATACTGACATAAAAATAATAATAATAATTTCAATGAAAATACACATATACATTTCAAATATATTAATAAAGTATAATTAGGATGGTGGTTGAACATATAACTCCGGGAGGGTGTCACTATATTTGTGTGCGTGAGTGTGAATGTCTGAGCCGAATCGAACCAACTTGGTAACGTCCCGTAGAGCGTTCCTGACCTTAAGCTTCCTCTAAATGTGAACCGCTAAATATTGAGGTATGTCAAACAAAAAGTATTTTTAAAATGTGTTTTTTAATAATTTTTCTATAGTTTCACCGATTAGCTCCACAAACTAATGAAATTATACATCTGATCTGTTAACGCACTCTATTCTTTTATAGTAATCGAAAACTGCATCAATCACCACTTGTCACGTGCGAATCGGTAGCTTTGATAATTCGACGAAAATAAGGTTGAACTTCATAAAACGTACATAGAACTAATTCTATAATTATTTTAATATAGTTTTTTAGCAAAATCAATTTTAATGTTAAAATCAGTGCCTTCTCGCATCGAAAAAATTGTCGTCACTCTGAAAAACAAAGGGTGAGTCAGAACATATTTCTTAATGCATTCATAATTTTTTTTTAGATTTTCATAATAATCATAATACTGCTCTATGGACAAGCCTACAATTAACAAGTAAAAGTTCTATATTCGGCTGTGCCGAATCCATCACTAACGTACGTCTTCTTTCTAACTTATAAAATAGTTTCAGTTAGCAAAAAATAAAAACAACTTCAGTTGCGTTTTTCATGTTATACAAAATATTGCAGTATCCAACCCTGGAATCTAAATTTTTAATTTTTTTTAATTTTTGATACCAGTTTTTTTTGCCGAAATAAAAAGTAATTTTAACCAGGAAAAACGACGTCAGTTGATTTTTGGTTAGTTTATTGTATAAAAAAATGTGAACATCCTAACCCTGGATGGGAACTCTAAATTTTTAAATTTTTTTTCATCGATGCAAATCTTCATTACACCAAAAACGGTTTTATTTAAGAAAAACTTAAAATTTTTAAATATATTAGCTATGATATGTACCACAAAATACCGAATGTACCAAAAAAAAATTTTAATTTCCCATCCCTGGAAAATTTTTTTTCCTTCCGATTTTTCTGAATTTCAATACCACTCTAAGTTAGCTCACTTCCAATCGATCAGTCCAAGAACGAAGTCTCTAGCTCTTCTGGGGGCTTGGGAAACCCGATTTCACGTACAGACAGACGGACAGACAGACATCGCTCAATCGTCATCACTATTCATAAGGATCCGAAATATATATACTTTATAGGGTCGCATATTGATATCGAAGAAATTACACACGGAATGACAAACCTAAATATACCCTTTCACATTTTTGTGAAGGGTATAAAAATATTCCATATCAAGGTAACTATAACCAACACAAGGAAACGCAAACCAACATAGACCAAATAGTTTTGTACATCTTCAGAGTAATAATCACAGTTTTCCAGATATTCATAGAAAGCCAAATAAATCAAATCACAGTGAAAGTCAAAATATGTCGGGAAATTTTAGTAATACGAGTAGTAACTATAGAAATTATTTAAATAAATCTCAACAAACTACTTATAGTTCAAACAGGATGGAAGTAGATAACATACAAGTGTCAAATTTTCAACAACGGGCTAACGAGCTTTACCCTGTATAATAGTAAAAATTAGATCTGTCCCTATTAAGTTATTAATAGATTCTGGATCTGAGACTTCACATATAAGAAGTGGCTTATTTCATAATTCTTTTAGAACTATGCTTGATAACCCAATAATTTTTAATACTATCTCTTCTAAATCTCTTTCTACAGCAAAAATATCAATACCACTTTTTCAAGATTTTATTGTCCTAATAAACGAATTGAGATGCTTGAGGCAGACAATTTTAGTGATTTTGACGGAATTTTAGGATGTAATATACTCAAACCCTTAGGAACGAAAATTGATTTAAAGCAAAACTTATTAATAACTTATATTGCAAATATTCCTTTAATATATACAAATTCTAGTACAGAATACAACGAGAATGACTTATCATATTTTAACTCAATAGTGATAGATATAAATTTCAATGAGCCGAAAATGGAATACCTAAATAAGAAACTAAAAACTGAAAATTTAAACAATGAAGAAATTAAACAATTAACGAAATTGGTTGATAATTTTAAGAATGTTTTTTATATCGAAGGTGAAGATTTATCATGCGTTGTTAAATAAAGACATAAGATACCAACAATTAACGATTAAGGATTTCACCAAATACCTTTATTACCACAAGATAGACACAAAACAGCTTTTTTAACTTCATTTGGACATTATGAATTTACCAGAATGCCTTTTGGTCTGAAAAACGCTCCAGCATCATTCCAGAGAATGATGAATGAAGTGCTACAAGATTATATAAATAATATATGCGTCGTTTATTTAGATGATATATTGGTATTTTCAACTTCCCTGAAGGAACATATATTGTTATTACAAAAAATTTTTCAGAGATTATCTGATTATAACATGAAAGTCCAAGTAGATAAATGCGATTTTTTCAAACGTGAGTCGGAATATCTGGGACACATTATAACACCGGATGGTAAAAACCAAATCCAAATAAAATTGATATAATACAGAAAATTCCTTTGCCAAAAACAATAAAGGAGATAAAATCATATTTAGGTTTAACCGGATTCTACAGAAAATTTATTAAAGATTACAGCAAAATCGCGACCCCAATGATTTCATACCTTAAAAAAGAATCACATATAAATACAGATAACTCGGTCTACATTGAATCCTTCAACAAATTGAAGCGTATTTTATGTGCTCCTCCAGTCCTAGCATATCCAAATTTTGAGAAGATGTTTGTTTTGACTACTGATGCCAGCAATGATGCATTAGGTTCAGTTTTATCACAAAATGGACATCCTATCGCATTTTCTTCTACGACATTAAGTAAACATAAACGCAACTACAGCGCAATTGAAAAAGAATTGTTAGCTATTATATGGTAAATAAAATATTTCAGGCCTTACTTGTTTGGTCGAAATTTAACATATAGACAGATCATAAACCACTTGTGTGGCTTAATTAGAAATTTCAAAGGTGGAAAATTCAGTTAAATGAATATGACTTTGAGTGACCAAAGCATTTATTCTGACAGAGCTACGATACACAGTGGAAGAAGAAGAAGATTTAAATTATCATATTTTTATCTTAGATTCTCCAGTAAATATATTTCGAAACCAACTTATTGTAAAATTAGGAAAAACATATATATATATATATATATATATATATATATATATAAAGAAAATTTTATATCAAAAGAAAATAAGACATTTGATTACAATAGCAGAATATTATGAGGATAAAATATTAGATTCTCTAAAACAAATTCTTCCTATTAAAGGAACTATAGCTATTTTTTGTGAAAGTTTTGATGTATTCAAAAAACTTCAAGCAACAATAAACTGTTTCTTTTCAAATTCAAAAGAAACGAAATTTTTGAAATGTTCTAAACTAGTAAAAGACGTTTTTGATAAAGAAAATCTTCTAGAAATAATAGAAAAATTTCATATTGGCAAGAATAATAGCGGAATAGACGAAACATATTTAGAATTAAAAGACATACTTTATTATCCAAATCTAAGAAAAGAAATTTATAAGTTCATTAACAATTGTGTTATATGTAATATGTGTAAGTTTGATAGACGTCCAATAAAAACAAAATTATGGGTAACGGAAACTCCAATTCAATCTAACGAAATAATTCACATTGACATATGGTTTCTTAACAAACAAACTACTTTCTTAACTTGTATTGATAAATTATCTAAACATGTTACAGTTCACTATTTGAGTGATAAGAAATTGTTGAAAAACTAAAAGAAAGGTTTGCAGTTTTGGGAAAACCAAAAAAAATTACTGCTGATAATGAATTCAATACAGCTTATGTTAAAAACTTTCTTAACAGCGAAGAAGTAGATTATCATTTCACTGCACCAAATTCCCATACAGGTAACGCAGATTTAGAAAGATATCACCTTACACTTAATGAACATATCATACTTTTAAAATTAGGACAGAAACATGATAACTATGATGATAAATCTATTTGGCATAAGATTAACAGAACTCAAAAAATAAATACAGAAAGAGAAGATTGTCTTAAGCTTAAACCTAAATATATAATAAAAAAAGTCAAAGAAAAAAATAAGACGAACTTTATAGATGAAAATGGTTGTAAAAGAGATATGCAATTGATTAAAAGAGTTTTTAAATACCAGAATAAAATACCAGATGTTAAATTTGAAAGAAAAATAACTGGCTGAAATTATTCTAAAACTAAATAAAAATTGTAAATTGTGAAAATTTTTGTTTGAAAATTAAGTAAAATTAAGTTAGTATCCCCACATTTCGGGAGTAATGTATATTCAAAGGGTGGGGGAGTTTTATGTTATTATATTTGAAATGTATATGTGTATAAATATTTTTTAATTATATTTTCATTGAAATTACTATTATTATATTTATGTCAGTATTTTTTCAATTAATATTAAGTTTTCAATCAAGAAACATTTGTATTTTTTAAAATAAAAATCTATTAAAAATAAATAATTTTAAAATAAAATATTAAAAATAAATATTTATATATTAGTGCTCAAACATTTACAATATATATTAATATATTAAAGATTGTTTTAAGGACAATTAATTCCGGGACTAGTCAGAAATGTTTCCTCGTTGACCGAGTCGTCGGTATCTCATTAGAACCCACCTTTGGTATAAAGAGGTAAAACTAATAACTTCATGATTTTTAAAAATTTTTGATTTTCCTAACGCGAAGTTAATGAAAAAAACGATGAGGAAATGAAAAACATTCATACAAACATTCAAAACATTACTCCATATATTTGAATCCTTGTATATATTACGTTTTCATTAATATGTATATGTAATTTCATATCAGGATCTTGACAAATCCAGTGATCTAATGAACTGTAACCGTCTACATCCATTCAAACCAATTTTTTTTGCCGAAGAAAGTTTTTACATTGAAAACCAGGGGCCGAATTACCACATACGTGATCCAGTAAAATTTTTCATAAATTTTGTTTTTGAAATTACCGCATTCGTCGCAAGTACAATCGAAATTTGAGATTATGGCATTCGATAACGAGTGAGTATTCAAGTGCATTTGACTCGTCAGCTCTACAACAATCGAAAAGAAAATATTTTTAATTACATGTGCACAAAAGACGCAAAAATGTAAGTCTATAAATATATTTAAAGCTTAAAACAATAAATTAACACTATATTAATTTTCAGGACTAATATTAACAAAATAAATGGAACCCAAGAAGATGTTATGGCCCAGTACATGATTGAACATCCCAATTTGGCCAAAAATATATTGCCCAACTGCAGCCAAGGAAAAGCAACTGCCAAAAGATAATGGGAGGAACTTTCTCTAAAACTAGATTTATATGGACCACCAACTAAGGATGCAAAATCGTGGAGAAAGGTAAAATAAGTTAAAAGATTAGCATGTACATATGTACATTAACCAATATATTTTTTTTTATAGAATACAATTGAATGATGCAATTTACTTACGAATTACCCGGTAATTATATTAGGTCACTCTTATCCCTCATTTTTTTTCCTATACGTACTGTGTTGGAATCATCTTCAGATTCAGAAAACGATAAACACAATAAAAGGAATGTAGCAATTTATTAATAATTATATTCAAACTAGCACAATATTTTTTCAATCAAAATAAACCGAACATAATTTAATATTTTTCTATTATGGCTGTTTTGCACAACTATATGTACATATAACATTTTCTGCAAAAGATGTTTTGATTCTATTCCAAAGTAAAATAAATCTTGTACATTGTGTGAAAATTTCGATACGTCAGCTATCGAATGCGGTAATCCATCCATTCGATACGTCACGAAATTTTATTCGATACGAAAGCGTACTCGATCATGAATGCGGTAATTCGTGCGGACTTGGTTTTATTATCGTCGAGGACTGCATAAAATGCATAAAAAATCCTTTCGATACTCCCAATACTATGATAAACTTTTTGATTCTACGCATATTATTCGTGATTCGGAGAAGCCATTTCAAAGTAATATCATAGGAAATCGTCTGGATTTGAACAGCAATGGCTGGAATATGTCTGACTCCTCTGATGCAGAGTAGAATCGGCTTCAACCCTAATACTCTGATCTATTTCAATTACATCAATTAATTATAACATGCCAATCCCAACATTATTTGCAGCCACCTTGGCACTCAACAGCAGATAAACTAACAGATATTAATTCCATCTGTCATGAATTCAAAAGATACAGTCAATGTGTTATATAGTAATTCAAATGAAACAAAATTATATTTACTGTTAAGCTTTAAAGTTCATGTAGATTAAAAATTATATACTAATGTGTTCATTATATATGTATATGTATGTACATATAATAATTTAATAAAATATGGTTGTTTCAATTACAACAACATCAAATAATAAACAACATTTTTACAAAATAAACCAATACTAGTAGAGGGATTTAACTCAGATAACATTCATTCGGTATTTGAGTGCGTAAGAATCTATTCAGAAATTTGCTATGCCAAAAACGCTCCTTAGATACACGTCAGCTCCATAATAATTAAAAATGTGGGAAATATATTCAATAAAATTTGATCTCCACGGTTTTAGAATTAAATACGACGTCGCGTTAGAATTATAAAGTACCATAAAGTAATTAAATGGCAAAGTATGATATAATTTCACATTATATTTTGGTATCTTCTCTTAGCTTTACTCGCATGTTTATGTGTTTGCAAATGACTTCTCTAAGTTCGCCCTTTATCCACTATCAACGAATATATTAAGATTAAGTTCAAACTGTGTACATTTATAAAGAATTACAGACATATGTTTTGTTATTCCGGTAAAAAATTTCCTCATATATGCTTTATAGAAAAACGAGTGCGATACATACACTATACAATACACTTTACAATTACAAATTTTATTATATTGGCACAATTTATCAATTATTAATGAATCGGATTGAAAAATGTGAAAGATGTAACGTTAAAAAAACGCTTTTGTAGCGAATCAAAATAAGATAATAGGGACAAATTTATAAACAACATATAGTATTATTGGCACTACACATAATTAATCAGCTAAAACATATATAACTACTGTTATATTAAATTTATTTGATATTTTTAAAGAAATTCACTAGTACCAGACAGCCAAAGAGCTTAAAAGAGGAGTTGAAAAATCTCATCAAATCTTTGTAAAAAATTTTTCACCTCCAGTACTCCAGCTAAACTGCTTTTAAGAATGTGCGTATGGTTAAATAAAAACTACTGCTCTAATTTTATACCACATACATTTTAAAATGACTTTAGATCATTATAATAATCTAAAGTCCGCTACCATTACGAGCAAAGTAACAGATTTTAAGCAAAACACGTTAAAGCTTTGCCCCTATTATTTTAACTGAATTTGTTTTCGGCTGTTCGTAATAATTTCACCGAACAAACTTAATATGTACACAAATTATTAAAAATGTCAACTTTACTGCCGCTGTATTGGCAAAATACATTTCACCAAAAGCAAAATTTTACAATTTCTTAAATGTATTTTTGTCGAGAGGAAAATTTCGAGTGCAAATTATCATATAAAATTATTTATTATAACGAAACAATATTAATACTCCTTTAAAAAGTAATTATCTAAAAAACACTTGTTTTGCCCAGAACATTATTTTGTACCAAAACAAGAATATAAGTACGAACGCACTATTATACTTTCGTCTTATTGTTATAAAGTTAATAATATAAAGAGAATAAAAATATAAATATATGTGTTGTTTTATAAAATGTAGTGGGGTGATTATTTTATTTAAACTTTTAAAGAGAATATTTAAAAACCATTGTGACGAACTTTTTAAAAGATATTTGTTTTCCAATAATATCTGGCAACAGTGATAAAAGCATTTCTCTTAAAACAATAATGATATATTTGTTGATATTTCATGTATTAAAACTTAACATCGCTGCAACTCTATTTCTCTTTCAGTGGAAGCCAACGTGGTCTCATCTGCATAATGAAAAGCAAGAAGAGTATTTTTCAATACTGATAAAATAGAAATAAGAAAAGTGAAACAGCAAAAATGTAATGAAATTGTGTTTGGATCAGTATACATTTATCAGTGCATTATAACAATTCTACTCTTGCAGGAGTAATAAATTAATAGAATGAGTCAGTATTAAAACGAAATATCTTTTTGAATAAAAATCCTGTGATATGTAAATTGTTATCAGTTACATCGATTGGCGTGTCATGATTATTTTATGTACTGCGGACATTCCAGGTATGATTTGTTTGATTATCAGTTCCAGTAGGTTTCTTCTATTCGAGCATGAATAACCTGCTTTGAGTAACTCGGCAGCCACTACTGTCTCAGCGATGAAACATGCAGAGCCTTCTTCAGTTCATTTAAATTAATGTCTCATGGAGGGAACTAGACAAACCTAAACTTTATTTTTGCTACCATTTAAGAGATAAAATAGGCTCACGCAATTAATTGTGAACAATCTGTTGAAGAATTCCAGCAGTTTTGAAAATCATATAAATTATAACATCTAAATACGGTTTTCTTGAATATAAAATAAGTCACATTCACTTGTTTTTGATGTTTGTCTTCTACTAAATATTTCGCGTAAAATATATATTAAATTTAATTTAGCAAATTAAGATGCATTAGAATACAAAGTTCTATACATATTTTTAAACATCTTGAGTGTAGAATTGAATACAATAAAGTCAGAGCTATTAAGTTCGGAGTTTGAAGAAGAATATATTCAAATAAGATTGATACAATGAAACGTTACTGATCTGCATGACTATCACAAGTTTCATTTTGAATAGACGAACAATACATTCTTTTTATAACTCAGAACAATGATGCAAAAACTCATTTTAATAAGTTGTTTGAGAAAAGTAATCTCAATGATTTAAAGAATCACCTTATTTTTCACCATCTTTTGACAGTTAAATAGATTTGAATATTATTTGCTAATAGAATTTATTTGTTTAATACGATAGTCTTTAAACAACTAAAAGATTATAGAATATCCATTTTATTCTAAAAACGATTTGTAGTGAATAGATCAAGGGTTATACTGAAGATATCCGAGTAGCCTTCGTTGTCATGGCTATTTTAATTAAGAAATTTGTTCAGATCGGAAGCAATACTGACATTTCTAAAAAAATAACGTGTGTCTTGTTTTAACCCCATCGCAAACATTTCTTGATAATATGTAAGCTTTTATTATTTATATGAATTTATTTCTTTCGTCCCAGTGTGGAACACAGACCCATAATGTTCTTAATACGATACAGTAAGAAAATATGTTGAACCAGAATAATATCACATTTTCTGGCTAGTTAATAAAAGCCCATAACCATTGAAGGAAAAAATATTTTAATATCTTTATGTCATTATATTACAATATATATGATAATAAATTAAAGTATGATAATACGTTTGTAGAGAAAATTGAGATCATAAAAACGCTGCCCAAAGTATAATATTAATGACACGTTCTCTAGCAAAATTTCATGTCAAATTGTATGAAAAAGACGTTCAGTACCAGTTTATCATAAAAACAGCAGTCATATTGGGCGAATTATGATAACCCAGAGTCTGGCAACACTGCTGATGGTTTCGTTTATGACATATTGTCACCGTGCATCGAAAGGTTCATTTATGTATATTCTCAGCTAAACAGTTTATAAACAAAAACAATTGTTCTGCAAAGAAATAAAACAAGAAAGAAAAATTAGTCGTATAACAGAAGGTAAAAAATTGTATTGGAATGGCATGCAATATCTCTCATATATAATCAGTGAACTTATTAGTTTTAGCTTTTCCTGAAATTGGAAGAAAAAAGAGAAAACGAAACTTTTGAAACTGGTTTGTAACAATTTGTCGGCATTAACAATCGTAATGGAATGAACGTATAACAAAGCGAAATAAAACTTGTACAAGGCAGATAGAGAATATTTCGACGTCTTATGACAAAATGTCATCAGCCTCATACACATAGCCTGGTATGAAACGTCATGATGTCGAAACCTCGACTTAAATTTTTTTAAATAAATATAAACGTGGTGTTGATTGTGTAAGGCAGTCAACTACTTGCTGATACAAGTAATAACAGAAACCTCAAACAACTTGTTTATTAAACAAAGTACAAATATTACATATATTAAGAATAAAAGGATTTTATTAGATATAATTGTGAAAAATATGTATGTTTTTCAAACTATAACTTCGCAATTGATATCGTCAGTATTTCAATGTTGTGATAATTTGAAGCCAAGATGGGTTATATATATATATATATATATATATATATATATAATAAGCAAAGTTTTATTTTGGATTTATTCAGCCATAAAAATTCCTCTGTACAGGCCGTGTTACTGTTTGCAAATGTTGACAATTTCATAATTCGCTGGCCACTTAAAACAATCAAATAAATTTGTTATAATTAATCCAGTAAGGAACACGTCAATCTAATGCAATATTAATATAACTTTATGTCAAATGAAAGTGTTTTCCGATTAAGAAAAATATGGGAAATATAATTGATCATAGACACATGCAAAAGTGTGTGAATTAGACCTAGCAAATAATTAGACACAATTCTATTTGAGGGATCGATAGAGATAGATATAGACGACTGTTGTGTAACAGGATGGCCGTTCTAGTTGCTATAATGCAGAGATCTAAACAAAGATCCATAACATGGTCCCGATATCTGTGAATAAAAAGATTTTGCAAAGTTTGAGAAGCCTTTCCCGATTTTGTTTAGACATTTTTCAAGATTTACATGAGCCGCCTGCTCCACACTTTAAATATCGAAACAAACGAGTGACATCGTTTTAAAATGCGGTATTTCTATGATTTGTAGTTTTTGTTACCACCTGCACATGGTGTGACACTTCGCACAACCAATAGCTTAGGCCGTAATAGATCCAGCAACACTATAGCATTGATAAATAAGAATATAATTTTGGAAGACTATGGATTAGCAACAAACTCGAAAAATAAAAATAACACTAGAAAAAATTGCAACTACTGTTCAAGACGTAGTTCAAGGAAATTGAGTTTAAAGAAAAAAATATTATTTTGCAATATAGCAAAGAGGAATTTGCAAAGGTTTTAGCTCAGAAACACGTCATTTTATACATTTGAAGAGAAGTTTCTTTAGACGCAAAATCTTGTGAAAGGGTTTCGTATATTAGTTTAAGAAAAAGTTGAAATGGTTTAAGCACTGAACTATCAACGAGTCCGAAAATTAAACACAAAGGAAACGAAATGGATGTCATAATAGAATTCAAGTCGGAATAACGAAAAATATGACATATACGCATATGCACACAATACACGTGGAACAAGTGTTTGTAACTAAACTGCATTTGCCCAGATGATTTATTGATTGGGGAATTTGTGCGAGAGGCTAAAGAAATAATTTATTTAAAATATATGTCACTCGTTTGTATTTTGATTGTCAAGGAGTGGACACGTAAATTTTTCAAAATTATTCACCAAATGGTAAACAAACAACAGAAAGAACTGTAACGTTCCGAGATTATGATTTCGTTTAGATTTTTACACAGAAATAAAACGATCCGCAATTCCACTACGAATCAGTGTCGCTGTCGTTTACAGGGAGTATAGACGAAGAAGTGGTGGGTAATATTAATAATGTAAGTGGGTTTTCCTAACTTAGTTCATTATATTTTATAGTCAATTTATCCTCCCATTGAACTGATGCTTCAAAATAACGTCTATGGCTCTTTCAAGTGTATGTAGGAAACTAAAATTATTTCACCTATTAACCGTGAAAACACAAAGGATGGTGAAACATATTTCTTCGTAAATCACTACCGATCAACTTCTGAGCTTTGAAACTTTCGTGTGCATTCTCATATTGAAATCGCTAAAGAGCGGTCAATGACCGAAGAACAGCTAAAGATTTTGTTTCAAAACACAATTTCTGCTTCTTATTTTCTAAGTTAAGCAGTTAAATTTCTATTTAACCATTCCGTGTCATTGCGCAACATCTTGAGGGGCACACATGGGATATCTTGTTAGAACACCTGAAACTATATCTCTCAATTACAAACGCCCATTGCGATTTATCATCAAACCACTGCCAGAGTCGCCCATGCAACTCGCTGTACGATAACGATTTCCTGCCAAAAAAGTACGTCTTGTGCCCAAAATATGCTACATTTCTGTACGGGATAAACACTCTCCAGCACTACGCCATTGGGCCTCGACTATTTTAGGGACTGGACTGATCGTACAACCATATTCGTCGGCACCCCAAGGGACTACTATGCCCATCTCACCGCCATTAAAAGCGGATTGGCCGTTATTTCTCCATATAAAAATGGGACGTATAATAAAATTTGTTATAAGCTTCTGCTAGTTGTTTAGTTTTTCTTTCATGTTTTACTAATTCCACTGGATGCTGCAGATACAATAGATCCAAATCGGCATCTGCAAAATGACGGGGATTATATTCCGGATTAACTAATATCTGTTACACCTCACGTGTTATATATATTTGTTTACTGAAATCTTCCAAATTGTGTCGTACCAAATTCAGCACTATGCGATGCCGTGGTGTATTCTCATTTCTAAAACAATGTCCTGACGATACTACTGTTCTGGAGGAAACTAATGAGCCACCGCATAAGAAGGTTAGACAAGCTAATTAGAAATAAATGACTGCCGGGCAGGGAAACTGTCCGGGCATTATATCAAATCCTCCATATATATAAGGTGTCACGGTATTGATGATGCCACACTGAGCGTCTTTTCTGACTGGTGTTATTGGGTTGACGCGATTTATTAGAAAATCTGCCAAAATGTCATATGTTGGAAAGTGCTGCTGGGGATAGGAATGGGAACGTGGATACGTATGTGCGTGGTCAAAGTCATGTTGGTGCTTGAGGCGGTATCTGGAAGTTAAAATATAGTTCAGAAAACATGAAAAGTCAGCATGGAGCTATTCTGCTTCCAGGGTTGTTGTTCACAAAATTCTTTACCCTCGACAACGATTTTAGTTATTCTGGGCACTTCACTTGGTAAAAGAAATATCAGACGATATTAAAAACTTATAAATATAAGTTTGCCTTCGCCATTCCGTAAAACAAATCAATATAATGAAATAAATAAATTTTGGATTTTTCTTCGAAATTATAAATTGAGAAGCTCGTTGGCTGCGCTTCTGTGCATTCATATTATATTAAAAGGATTTTTATTAGCTAAAAGGCTATAACATCAACAAATTCAAGAATTTGGTTAAATGAAAACTTAATTTCAAGCAGATTTAATTAAGTTAAGAAACATTCAATGGAATAATTTTGATTTGGATAAGGAATAAATTATTTATATAATTGAAAGAAGAAGCTGAACCAGGTTGTTTGCTGAAATTACTTGTTTTGAATTCTTCTTTTTATTTGCTCAGCAGTTTAGCGGTTTGTTAATATAAATTTTGAAAGACTAAGTTAAATTTAAAAATATGTTGTTGACACTCAAACTTGTTATGGTGCTCAAAAATATAGTTATTAAATCTATAGAAAATGAAGTCAAACAGGAGTTCATGTTTTGAAGCGAAATTTAAAAAAAATTTGATTACGAAAACAAAATGGTTGAAATATGCCTGCGACTTAAACAGTTTTCAGAAATAGTATTCAAAAACTGTTGTGATTGCGGGTTCGGTCGATTTTTACACTATTTGATAATTTTCCAGCATGAAAATTTCTTTAAAATAAATTTACGAAAAAATTAAAAAAGTTGTAAGTATTCTTTAAATATCTTAATACCTACGCCTTTCGCAGGGTTTTTCTGATTGAAAAGCACCGTGAGGTCAAAGTTTTCGGAAGGAGAAGGTATTGTGATTCTGCGAAAACAGCGGGGATCCTAAAAAATACTGATAATAGTTGCGGCACGGGATGGTGGGAAGATCATAACCGTGTGTATTCATTCAAAAGACGAATGATAAAACAAACGCTTTAGCAGCATCATTTTAATTGTTTTATTAATATTCAGTTAATATATTTGTATATATTTCTTTAATCTGAATATTTATTTTTCTACTTGTGTTATGGTTTTTTTGCAAAAGGGATTTTGTTTTCCAACACTTAAGTGTACCCTTCTTTATGCAGAACTGCCTGAAACCCAAAAACCCTTAAGGATTTCGTTTCGAAATTGTCGCTCGAAATACAAAAAAGGGAAACAGAACTGTAAGGAACAAGCCCTGAGATGACGATATAAGATCTAACTAATGGAATTTTTGGAAATATTAAATTTATCTTATATGTGATATTTTGTACCAACTAAAAATAAATTGACTTTAATTTGAATTTCGTTATCATATTAAATTTTCCTCAAAACTTTAGATAATTAGTTAATTTTCCTACTGATTAATACCACATTCAAAGTGGAAAAATTTATCTTTTCCGATAGTTTAATGACTATTAAAATATTTAAATAAAAACTAAATTATAATTAGAATTATAATTTGTACAAATTTAAAAATTAATTTGCAGACTACAGATTTGATATATGAGCCTGTTGAATGACATTCAAATCAATAACTTTTATCAAAAACTTCTACAAAATACCGTTAAAAATCACTTGGTGCCAACCCTTCATTAGTACGAAAGCAGTAATTCATCCAATCGGGCTACTGCAAGATCACCCACGAGTGGCTTAGAGCACTTCGATAATTATGTATATTTGCAAACTTGGGAATCACCCATTGCAGGAGTCTGCAAATATTTTTGAATCAATATAGGTTTCATTGCTCATTCTTTTGCTTGATATTGAAAGATTTAGTATGAAAATAATATTGGCAAAAAATGTTTTTCATATATAAAGAATTTTTACACTTATTTTCCACAATCATTTCAAATTTATATTGATTATGAAATGTGGTGCGATTTCATGGAGCATTAAACTTAACCAATTGTAATATAATACCAATTGAAGAACTATAATTTTGAAGACGTTTCTATATATTCTCTTAAAAATAACAGCCCTTTTAGAACATAATTTTAGCATATGAATTGATTTTGCCAAAACTAGCTTAAAATCATTTAAGGATTAGTTGTATGTCCGCTTTATGAAGTTCAATCTTGTTTCGTCTGTTTTGCAGATACTAATAAGGTGCTACTGTATAATATATTTTAATGTCTTGACAGTGAACGAAGAAAGCACATAAAAACCCTTTCATTTAGAGTTTGCAAGATTTTGTATGCAATAAGAAATATTTGAAGTATTTATACTCTGTTGATTAGTATTTCCATAACTTTGAAATATTAATTTGCCATATATAAAATATTGGGGACGTCCTACTTTATTCGTTTATGTTTATATAAGTAAACATATTAAGATTTTAATATTATATATATAATTTTATTTTTTTTGTTTATGTATTAAACTGACTTAGAATGTCAGACACAATCGTGTACCGTTGTTGATATAAAAAACTATCCCCTTCATTGGGCAATGAATGGAATGAGCAATCGTCTCATACAAATGCCGCTTCTTATACGGAAAACTATCCTCCTAAACCACAACCTGCTAGTTGGCAACAACAGTATCACGGTCCAAATGTACTTACTAATTATGCAACTATATTGACTGATACCTCGGCTACAACAGCGGTGCATCCTAAATCAGCGCAGCCAATTCCATTAAAAACCAGCTATTCCAACAGCCGCATCTGTGACTGGTAAAGACAATGCACATTTGACATCAAAAAGAAATGAAACTTCTCAAAGTAAAGCGAGAAGCGATCCTATAGACGATTCAAATAAAACTATATATATATATATATATATATATATATATATAATAATAAATTTATTTTAACTATGCAAAGTGGTTTATTGGTTTCTACACTAAATATTCAAATCAGTTTATTCATACACTTTCAAAAACAAATCAGAAATTACTATGAAAAAACATAGCAGACGTTTTAGTTTATAAGGAGATCAATAAAAAATCTTATTCATATTTCAAAATTTTCTATGTTTATTCTTGGTTAGTCTCTATTTTTTTTTTCTTATTTTTAAGTGCGTGAATAATCTGGGAGATTTTGTGCAAGATACTAATCAAAACTCCTTCACATCCATATGTAGAAGTTTTAATGTTCTGTTTAAGTTGATAAATACCCCACTTGCGAATCTGTCTGGGACCTTTGAATGGAAATTTCAATTTCTATGAGTTGTGTTCTGTTACTTAATAGTGAATAGAATTAAAAGTTTTAAGTTGGCTGCTATGTGCTTTTAAGGTCTGCTAACTAAATGCTAGTATTCGAATTATCAAAGCTACCGATTACCACGTGATAAGTGGCGATTAATGATAAAATATTAGAAAGCTTTAACAGATCAGATGTATAATTTGTTGAAATTGATCGGTAACACCGTTTAAAAACTATTAAGAACACATTTTGAAAATGCTTTCTAGTTGGCAGTTATCGGTCCAATAGCCGTTTTAGGTCAATATAGCAACGAACAGTAGGAGTTTCAAAAGGTGTTTTAATTAAAATAGATTCCTTTCTTCATTCTTTCGCTTGATATTAAATGACTCAGTGTCAACATAATATTGAGAAAAAAATAATAAAAAAAAAATGGTGAATAGCCTCACGTTAATACATGAAGATATTTTATTCATTTGTTTAACGTGTAAGAAATTTTTCACTTTAAGGTGTTACGACTAATAAATATATTGATAATGAAACGGTGTGCGATTATTATTATATAATATCAATTGAAAAACTATAGTGTTGAAGAGCAAGAATTCCGAGGTTAATATTAAATAAGGTAAACAAATTCAATAATACAATTTTTAAATTTTTAAAACTATTTTAATACGAAATTTTAATTTATCGAAAGTGAATATTGCATAACATAAATACCCAAACAATTTACCAAGTAAGAGAACTTAGAAACAACAACATATCTCTAAAATATTTGCAGTCATTCCTTTAAATAAGCAATTTAAACAAAATACGTTACTTAGGGTACTCTCTTGTGAAGACATAAAGATGTTGTAAGCGCAAATTATTAAAAGTTTAAAAATGTTTTTCACTTTAATCCTGGAACAAATTATTTGTTATATAAAAGAGATGTTAGGGGTATAATACCATCATTGAATAAACTCAAATTAAAATCTATTTATTAGCCTTTGGATGCAACTAATTGTGTTCCAGATAACATAAAAATATCACATACATACATATTAAAATAAGTTCACTTTAGTATAAATAAGTTAAATTCCCTTAACTTCAACAATTATGGGGTAGACGTATTGAAATATTTCTTGATATGAGATACCCAAAACCCAAAATAGGAGGAAAACAAGAAAATATAATCATGGGAGTACTCATGGTGTTTATTTAACTTCATTTTTTCTCTAACCAGCAACCATTTTCTTTTATTTTCTCTCTTACATTCTTTTCAGTACAAAAAAAAACATTAAGTTTTTTTTTTTTTCGTTGAAACTCAAGCAAATGGAGTGCCGCCATGTTTTGGCTTTTGTCACCAAATCAAAATTTTCTTAGTTCTTTGAAATATATACAAGGTATAATTTTGATCCTTGATTTCTTAATGGTTTACCAGAAAGAACTACTTTTAAATGTTTTTTTTTCACAATAATTATATACCATTTTTATTTTTGTAAATATCCATGTTTTCTTATTTTTTGAATATAATCGAATTCTCCACTGAAACAACCAGAATGATAGACAAACAGATTAGACAATGCGCATGACGCCCCTTTTGATGACGTATATTTCACAGTAAAGGGTGTGTTTTTATCTCTTATGGTTTATATTATCAATATAAACTTACTAGTGTAATTGGATCAGTGTTCTTGTATATAACAAAAATTACTTTTTAGGTTGGATTTTTGCTGTTTTGGTAGTTTTCTTTTAATTATTATGGTAGCAAAAGAATTTCTTGCGTTTATGCTGAAGAATAGAACTGTTTAAAATATTTTTTCAGTGGTTTGTTTCTTTTGTGTGCGCTAAGTAATATAAGGTAAATCTTTTTAAATGGTTTTTATCTTTGTAAACCAAATGTCTAAAAAAATCGTTGGTAAAAGGAGTTTTCAAATGTATTAACGAGTTTGTAGTTTTTTGTGGTTTAAATTAATTTTTTAATAATAATTAGTTTTGTGTATTTTATTCGACCTTACTTTAAATAATTGTAGCATACAAATGTTTTTTAAAGTTTTTCCCCAATTTAGGAAATCTATTCCCAATTATTTTTTGGATATAAAACAAGCGGTTGACCTGAAAAGGTGAAAATATCTAAATCTTAGTATATATACAAATCTAAATAATTTTTCCCGGGACTTTGTAAGTTTTATGCGAGATTTGGCACTCCAGAATTAAAATTAACTCCTGAGTGGTCAAACAATTTATGTGATATTTCGATAATATTCCAAATTTTTTGATGAAATTTAGTTTCATAAACTAAAATAAAAATCTTCGCCAAACAATTGAAGCCGAAATACACTTATGCTGTTTCAAAAAAGGCATAAATTATTTTTATATTTTTTCAATGTATAACTTTTATGTCACAGGTATTTTTAATCAAATAACGCATTGAAGATGTTCCATCACGAAATAAAGAACCGTTATAATATAAAATACGTCTTAATATATCATCTATATCAGGAAGTTCTTGAGAATTTTTTGTCATTATAAAACCTAAGGGATCATCAAGAATTTAAATATAGACTTCGGCCATATATATTAGGGTAAAACCAAGGAATCTTAGACACAAATGCAAATGTAGAGGCAGACAAGACTCCCGATTTGGAAGACGTACATTATTCTTTAACAGATAAATTTACCCTAACGATTTGAAATCATACTTTTTTAAAATTTCATTTGATTTTTAAAGGTAAAATACTTAAGAGTATTAGTCCCAGCAGCGAACAAGGCATTTTGCCGAACGACAATTATGAGGAATAGCTGGAAAATTATGATGAGTCCACACACTCATGGGTTAGACATCTAAATGAAGGTTAAGTATTCCATCAATTACTTTAATGGAAACGTTAAAATCGTGTGATAAAGTTTTGGTAAAACTAAATTGGGATAAATTACTTAATTATAAAAGCATGGATGGAAGAAAATAATATAAAAACAAGTGAAGAAGCAAAAAGATATTTTCGGATGCAGAATGTATATTAGAATATAGAAATGTCCCAACATATGAATGAACGTAAAAGAAAATTAAACAAAACAAGAACTTAACATAAACTTAAAAGAAATAATTTTTTTAAGGAATGTTAAAAATGTTTGACTGATGTCAAAACTGATACTTACAAGTCCACTGTAGTCTTTTGTATTAGTGATTGGTCAAGATCGAATATTCCAAACATGGTCACCATAAACATAACCTTCATTTGGTTAAAGCAAAATCTGTTGCAGTTAATATCGCGCAAATATATAAAAAAAATTGCTTATCTATATCGTGCAATTGCGATAAAAAATGTTTTGTACTGAGAAACAGTAACTGCTCACAGAATCTGGAATATATATCAATACAAAAACATAGGCCTTTTTGACTTTTTATATTCACCACCACAAGGATTTCACCATTCCAACATGGTGAAATTTTCAGTTTAATTATAACAATCAAACCATATGGTATGACGTTAACGTAGCGCTTGAGAAAACGGAAAATATTTGTGGATGTTGCTGATGGAGGCGATGCTACTGATGATGACTTTGACTTGTGTTTGTGTAAAGTCGTTATTAATATCTTTAACATTATTCATAACACTAAGGGGTAGTGAAATAGTGAGCGTCGCTTTTACACTTAATTAAGGAATATATATTTTGGCAGTACAATTTTTTTAAACGATTAAATGAATTTTTATCAACTTGCGTACACACGTGATACTTTTAATAGTTAACGTGAGTTTCTTTTTGTGAGAAAAATCTTTTAGAGGACATTGGATTTAGAGCAAACCAATTTTCAGTGATTTCATATTCTTTTATAGGCCTATTAATGCCTAATAATTGTTTTACCCGGAAATATAAAATCGAGTGGTTGTGTTAATAATATATTTTTTTTATTTGTATGTATCAAAATGAATTCTTTTCAGCTGTTGTGTTTTCATATTTTTGGCAGTCGTGGCGTCGCTTCACCTACCTGCGCAGGAGAATAAAATTTTGTGTGCGTGATGCCTCAATCTGTTTTCTATCATTCTTCCTGAAACAGTATATGCATATTGATTTTGCGATTATAATCTGTGAACTGTTCTCGGATTCTGCGCAGCCCATATCATGGAATTTCGCTCGTTTACGAAACTATTCAAATTAAAAAGGACTTCACCACTTATATCAAATTGATAATAAAGTAGTGATATTTATCTGATTGATTTTCAAAACAATATTCACAAAGGCTCTGTTCCTCTGTTGCATCATTTATTGCACTGTTATTTGGCTTTTTAGAAGTTTCATTGGTCATTTCGGTGATAAATTTGATAGGAAAACTATATTCTATTAAAGTATTTTTATATAATTAATGTTATTTTCATGGTATTGGTTGTCTTTTAGACGACAAATTATATATGTTTGGTTTCTAGCATTTTAGATGTTGAATTTTTGCGAATTGAATTTTACGATTCTGCCGGAAGTCGTATTTATTCATTCTAATGCATTATCAATTTGTTGATTTTTCTTGTGAAGTTTCTGCTCAAATAGTAAATTGAATTATTATTTTGACATGAAAATTTTTACAAACAATCATTTTTATATATTTTCTAAATCATTCTTCGTATATTAAACGGAGGCAAACTGTATTTGTTCGTTTCATTCAAACTAACGAGCAACAATTTCTTTTTATTTTGGATTTTCTCAACTTCTTCATATTTCCTTAAATATTTTTCATGTAAAAATGTTTTCCTTGGAATATCCCATACATATATTTCGAATTTAATACAAGCTTTTCAAATGTTTATTAAGGCAATACATATTTTGTAATATAACCTGAGAATACCAATTCATTAAATTCGTTAATAGTAGAAAAAAGTCTTATCTGCAAGCAATGTTTCTATGTTAACGTTTATATATATATATATATATATATATATATATATATATAGTATTATATATATATATATATATATATATATATATATATATATAATATATATATATAATATAGATTGAAGTAAAACTATTCCATGCAATGACTAACTTAGCAGAAGTCCGAGCATCCATTTTCATTTATCATGCTACATGCAAATATGGCATTTTGAGCGGATAGTGAATGGCTTTTGTTAAACCACGATTTAAATCAAATTTACGACATTTTAAATATATCAAAATGCTTCAGAAAACTAAGGATAATGCTATCGGCTCAAGAAATATCAGGTGATTTCAAAGTTCTCCTTAAATTTTTTCTCGTTTTATTTATTCGTGCTGCTTTTCCGATAGAAGCTTCAACTCTCTTCGTGGTGTTTATATTCTTTTTAGTTTGCTTAATATTAGAAGTAGCATTCTGTGATAGGAGTTGCGTTTGCGAGTGGCCTCACCAGGTGCTGCCGAAGCTGCCACGGCTGAAGATTACATTGTGTGGGTAAGCGCATTAGATTTGAAGCTTGTATGTGGGGAGTTGATAATTCCAATATATTCGTTGCACTGTGAGTCGTTGTTAGAGCAGGAGACGTTTTATTTCTGTGACCGAAGTGAGCAGGTAGTGGAAGTGGCGACTGGGACTGTGGCACACTTAGAGCGGATGCCGTCCAAGTTGTCGTCGTGGTCTTTGAGACAGCTTGTGTCATGCATACATTCGTATGAATGTCTTTTGGTTTCTACCAAATGACCACATTATCTCAAAGTACGTCGAGTTTGAACCCCACAACAGCTTACACAAGGAATCCTTTGTGCTTAACTCACAACGTCTTAGTGACCGTTATCCGAATCAAGGTGGCCGATAGATTGAGCAAATTCGGTGTGGACGAAGAAGTAGTATTTTGGAATAAGCGTTGAGTTTGGGAGTGGCTGGGAGTAGGATCACCTCCAGGTGCCGATGCTGCCACAGCTGATAATTCCAACATATTCGTTGTACTGTGTGTCGTTATTAGAGAAGACGTCTTATCCTTGTGATCGAAGGGAACAGGTGGCGGAAGTGGTGGCTGGGGCTGTGGCAAATTTAGAGCGGCTGTTGTCAAATTTGTCGTCGTGGTCTTTGAGACAGCGAGTGTCATACTTAGGTTTAAGATCGCTACACTCATTGTGTGTACGTATAAATTTTTATCATAAGTAAAGCATTGAAAACAACTGAACTGCGATTTCCATACGTATGATCATGCTCTAATTAAAATTAAACAAAATTTGCTTTACAATATAATATAAAAAAAAATAATTTAGCCATATAAAATAGATAATAAAATTTGGAGAAGTAAAATACGGTTGATGTGCCCAAAAACAATTACAGCGACATGGTCGTCACATGGCTCCCCTTCGTTTCGGGGCGTTTTAACGTTTAATCAATTCACCATACCCGTATATTACCTTTGCCGGATAAATGTGCTACTCCATTCTACCATTTTCAAACCTGAAGGAGGTATTAACAGCTGCGGAGGCACCGAATGATCGTATTGATGAAAAGATGTTATTAGTGATTGAACGGTTGCTGTTGGTGCAGTTAATGTTGCTAAGCTTTTGTGTCCTGCAGTGTTTGACTGAGCGGTATCGTTATTGGAACTCCCTCCTCCTCCACCTGTTGAGGCCAAACTTATAAAACGAGTTGTCGTGGAGCTACACGAACTGCTCGTTATTACACCGAAACTAAAACTTGAGACGGAATCACCTAAACTTAAAGTTATCGAGCTACTGGTACTATTTGTTTGATTATGCTGGCACAAAGCGAAAGATGCAGGCGCCGCCAAGCGTTGAACGATGAAAATTCCTGCAAGGGTTTTAAAAGTTTCACTGCTTTCATATCCGTCGACTTTAATACTAAAAAACATCAGCTGATATGTAGAAGAAATGATAATGGAACAATAGTCGCACTAAATAAAAGCGAAGTTAATAATTTTTTCTCATTTTTTAAACTTAAATTTTATTATATGTTATAGGCATTCGAAGCTTCTCCTTGCATTTCAAAACGCATGAGAATATCATATATTTCAAAATGTAGACTTTTTAACCCTTTAAACTTAATGAAATTAAGAAAGGGCCTTACAGAACTATGTCATGAAAAGTTTTCAAGCACAATTTTGATATTCGAAGTGTCAATTATTTAATAGAAACTTAACTTAAAAATTTTTTTATACATTTTCTTTCGTTTCATTAAAACTCATGGAACCAGAAAGCAACGATCTTATTTCTTAGCTTGACCAATCCTTTTTCCTTTTTCAATAAATATTTTGAAGTAAAATTTTTAACTATGAAATGCCAATATATATGTGTTTCAACAATAATTTTACATGATGTTGTTTTTGACTTTTATTATTAATTTCCATATTTTGCCTTCTGATATACATATATTATATTACGAATTCTAGTCTTCTAGGACTACATGTTAACAATGACATCCGTTTTGAATCAATACCGAATTTGTTTAGTTTATACAAAATGGTCATGGATGATGAAAATTCTATATGCTTCAGAAGACGGCTATTTATGCTCTATTTTAATTTGTAAATCAACGCTGGAAAGATTTTGATTATTCACTATTTCCTTGCAAGTGAGAGAACCATAAACACTAATTTTCTTAAGATCAAGACGTAGGTTGTGATTGTATTTTTAAATGAAAGTTCTCATCTCTTAAATAGATTCAACATGTCTTTTTCTTCTATATATGATGGCACTGTAGCATACGTTATAGTGGTATTTGCCATAAGTTTCAACAAGCTTTCCTTATTTTTGAATCTTAAGCGATTTTGCTGGATAAACTATAAAATATATCAATTTAATTTTGCTATGGCAGAAGTCACTACATTTTTATATTTTAGAGTACCCAGACGTAACTACTTGAACATTTCATGTGCTAAATACTTTAAGCTTAAGGCAGTAGAAAAATGTATTTATAAAGTTGTTAATATTTTTAAAAGTGTTTCTTAATATACATATTAATCGAACTATATCACTTTGTCAGATAATAAAATAACGTGGATGAGTAAGAAATAAAAATTGGAACCAAAAAAGTAACCTAAAGATTCAAGCCATATATATTCCCAAGTATTACGTAATAAAAAAAAAACAATTACAAGGAACCTAAAAAGAATTCGAGTTAGAAAAGTACACTTCGTTGGAAGCACCTGGATTCAATATTGAAATTGAATTGATTATATCTTTTAAGATAAAATTGCTGAGATTAATTGCAAAAAATTAAAGGTAGCAAGTATATATCAAAATAAGCTTATGTAAATTTTAATATTTAAATATGTTTAATTGTAAATTTTCTTTTCTTAAAGGTAAAATTTAGTTTAGCAACAAAAGCCTACAAATTGTCTCCAATTTTAAGATTTTAGCGGGTAAAATTGTTACGGAACTACCACGAGGAAGCAAGTCGAAGATCATCGCATATTCACATTTCAAAAGTATTGAAAAGGTTCCGAAGCAAAAATTTAGAAGATATACGACATAACTTTAAAAAATTAATAATAAGATTTTTAAGGCCACAGAAACCAATGGTGGAGACAAGTACAATAAGAAATTAATTTGTAAAAAATATTGTATCAAAACATGATTGTTCAATGACTCTAATCGGTTTAGTTATAAAGATAAAGATGACTTTTACACACAAACATCCAATGCATAAGATAGTAGTGATGAACAATCATTCGTGAAGGCAGAAAATCAATTAGTTTCCAACTCTGGTCCACATAAAGAGAATGGTAACGAAGATAAATGTGGTAACATCAATAAAGACACAAATGCTAATTAGACTCAAATGGGCTCTAATACTAGCAGTGCGATTCAATAACTTTATTGCTTTAATCGTGTCTCTTAAATATACGCAACGAAAATTTAAAGATTTTGTTACTCTGCAACATTTCCAACGATAGTCGATATCGATTAGAGAATATTTAATAGTTTTTGGTATGACTTCCCTTGGCGCAGCTTATTCAATACAACACTGATACATATTCGCATGGATTCCATCTATTTTAGTTCAAATTAATAAGAAGGGTTTGTTCTTTTTGTGTTTGTCGTGTGTATTTATAGAGATGTCTCATGATGATAAATTATTACGACATAATTATCAAAAAAATTTAAAGTTTTTATTGAATTTTTTTTAATGTTATTATTTTATTTGATATTTTGCATTGTATCTGCATTTTTTGTGTTATCATTTCAATAATGCACTTTGATTTATATGCAGAAATTAAAAATAATTTAGAAAACGCTTGCAGAGAGCTCAATATAATCAAAGGAATGACACAACCATTCCAATAAACACGGCCCTTAATTTAGTTTATAATATGAATTAAGTTTCTAACTTTAGAGTAGATTGCTTTAGCTTGATGATGTCTTTTTGTTGTTCACAAAACTATTTTAATGAAATTTCAATGATTTCATGTACGTTGACCATAATCTCCAAAAATGCATTTTTATATATAAGACATCAGAATAGAATAAAGTTAGCATTGAATAATATATAAATAAATTAGATTTTCGCGTTGTGAAAACTCAAATTAAATTATATATAGAAGACATGAATGTACCAGACACTTGAAAAGTGGACTTAGCAGATTTACTCTCTAAGAAAACAATATATGTTTTCTAGTTACTTAACACAAGATATAGAAATAAGACACCGATATATTTCATGGTTGAACATGAAAAATCTATGTAAGATACTAGCCCAACAAATTTTTGCATTGTTGGGGACTTAAATGCACGATTGCTGATAACATTATGGAGCAACACTTTTTACAAAAACGATCGCATTTCCGTGAAAATAGATGTTCAAAAGATAAAACTTTCAAGACACAAGGATAAAAACTATTGGAAATTATTGAAAATATTGGTTGTATTGTACTCAACGGTAGGACTGATGGTGATAAGGACTGTGATTTCAGCTTCTTCGGTGTAATGGGAAGTTGTGTGATTCGCTATTGGAACTGCTCGCAAAGTTTTCTGAAATATGGGTCTGAATTCAGTATTTATTCAATAGCTGTAATAAAAAATCTGAAACCATGTTTGCGAAATTGCGCTGGAAAAATACACATTTGCCAAAATAAGTGGAAAAAGTTGCTGCCTTAACTGAAAATACTGACGTATGGTCAAACAACGCCATTAAGGAAATAGTTTCGTCCGTTACTTATAAAATAAAACAAGCTGCCACAGTTGCCAATAAAGTCAACTACTTTGTCGCAAGAACTAGGTATGCAAACCTTTGAAAAAAAACTTCGGTACATTTCGCACCATCTTTCATAGTTCCGTTTTATAATATTTCCCAAGAAGTTAATTAAACATTCCATTTGATTTTCACTTCCGCGCTTTCCTCTTCTTATCTTCTCCATGCTTTTCATATGAAAAAATTTTGACAGTGGCACAAGAATCGTTTCGTTTCAGTGATTGCTTTAAATAAAATTCATTGGAATCATTTTTTTCACTATATGAGATGAAAAAACTTTACATTTCATTGTTTCATAGAACCAGAATTGACCCCCAGATTCATAATTTCGGAGTTTATCTCCAGAAATCGCTTTTTAATCTCTTTTCAATGGTTATTATTTATTAGTTATTGTGCTCATCAATCTACGAAAAGTAATAAAATTCCAAAGGGTACACATTATACATTAAGTTTTGTTGGGATTTACCGAAAAATAATACTTAAAAAAGCTCTAAAATAATTATTATATTGAGAAATATTCATTCAATATATTAATAATATATATCACGGATTATTTATCACATTGAATTAAGTAACATGTTGGTAAAAACAATTTCTTTACAAGCTTATTGAACTACAAATAAAACAATTTGTAGAAAAAATTATTAGATATTTGGTCATATCATATAATTTATATGAGAGATCCTTAATAAAATTAAAATCATGTGAAACTTTAGCAGTGGAAAGCATCGTGTCTTTCTTATAATTGTTGAAACTGGTACTGGGTACTAAGAATTTCATCCGAAACAGCTAAAGGATTGAAGTCTTGGAGTAAATCTTCATCTGATAACTCCAAACTATGTGGTCGAAATTCCAAGTCGATGGGGGGCTTTGCAGAAATTGCATTCCCAGCTCTTCTACATGTGGCGTTACCGCAGAGCTTCTGGATTGCCGTTGTTTTTCTTCCTTCTTAGATTTTGCCCTACAATTTTCAAACCATCTCCTTACATGGCTTTCTTTTATTGATAATTTTTTGGAAATTTCTATACGACGTAGTCGACTCAAATATATATCATTTCCGAATTCGGCCTCCAAGTACTGCAGTAATTGATAAAATTGTCCGGACGCGTTTAGCCCTTTTATCACTTTGCGTTTAATTTACAGTCCTCTTTTTTATTAAAAGTAATATATTTAGAATAGTTTTTTTATCATCATACCAGCAAAACTGAATTCACCATTAATCAAACATATTTTCTTTTTAATTGTGTTACTAGTCTTACGGAATATCATTTATTTAACCGATATATTTTATAAAGAAAATAATATATAAAAAATTCTCAGATTAATTTTTAGTTGAACTTTTAGTAAATTGCCATTCATTCAAAATATATTATACCTCCTTTTAATAACTCTTTCACAAATACATTTGCTCTGGGGAAAATGGCAAATATTATATCTATTATTAATGTAGCAACAAAACAACAAAAATCAAACAGGTAGCACTGCCCCTTAACTTACCTTTTTGAAAATATGCCAGCCATTTTACTATTACACACACATGCATTCATCCCAACAACTAACAATGTTGGGTGTGACATATTGGCAGAGTTAAAAGTTTTTTCATGAGTGTTTATAATAAAACAAGTTCAATTTATGTGGATGGGGGTATTTCATTTATAAGGGAGTGGCTTCGAAGTAATAATACAAGAACTTGTAAATATAACGGAGAGTGCCTGCACAAATTTCTAAATATAACCATCAAAAGTTAAATGAGTTAAAAGTGCTTAATAAACTACTGAATTTCAGGGGCATATTATCAGTCTGTATTTATATTTTTACCTACCGGTAAGCCCCATGGCCAATAAATATATTTCAAATGTCTTTTGAATTGTTCGATAACCGATGCAACAGTCTTGCGTTGAAATTGTAAATGGAGAACAAAGTGATAAAAGGGCTAAACGCGTCGGGCAGTCTCAACTTATCAACTACTTGGAGGCCGAATTCGGAAATGATATGTATTTGAGTCGACTACGTCGTATAGAAATTTCCAAAAAATTATTCATAAAAGAAAGCCATGTAAGGAGATGGTTTGAAAATTGTAGGGCAAAATCTAAGAATGAAGAAAAACAACGGCAATCCATAAGCTCTGCGGTAACGCCACATGTAGAAGAGCTGGGAATGCAATTTCTGCAAAGCCCCCCATCGACTTGGAATTTCGACCACATAGTTTGGAGTTATCAGATGAAGATTTACTCCAAGACTTCAATCCTTTAGCTGTTTCGGATGAAATTCTTAGTACCCAGTACCAGTTTCAACAATTCTAAGAAAGACACGATGCTTTCCACTGCTAAAGTTTCACATGATTTTAATTTTATTAAGGATCTCTCATATAAATTTTATGATATGACCAAATATCTAATAATTTTTTCTACAAATTCTTTTATTTGTAGTTCAATAAGCTTGTAAAGAAATTGTTTTTACCAACATGTTACTTAATTCAATGTGATAAATAATCCGTGATATATATTATTAATATATTGAATGAATATTTCTCAATATAATAATTATTTTAGAGCTTTTTTAAGTATTATTTTTCGGTAAATCCCAACAAAACTTAATGTATAATGTGTACCCTTTGGAATTTTATTACTTTTCGTAGATTGATGAGCACAATAACTAATAAATAATAACCATTGAAAAGAGATTAAAAAGCGATTTCTGGAGATAAACTCCGAAATTATGAATCTGGGGGTCAATTCTGGTTCTATGAAACAATGAAATGTAAAGTTTTTTCATCTCATATAGTGAAAAAAATGATTCCAATGAATTTTATTTAAAGCAATCACTGAAACGAAACGATTCTTGTGCCACTGTCAAAATTTTTTCATATGAAAAGCATGGAGAAGATAAGAAGAGGAAAGCGCGGAAGCGAAAATCAAATGGAATGTTTAATTAACTTCTTGGGAAATATTATAAAACGGAACTATGAAAGATGGTGCGAAATGTCGAAACTATGGGAGTGATATGAATATTATCTGAATTGATCAAAGTTCATACTTAAATACCGAAGTTTTTTTTCAAACCAATAAAAATAAAACAAAAAATAATGTTGAATATATTCATTTAAATAATTAGTCTTTATATTTAGCTATTAGTACGAAGGAATAATGCAAGTGTTTTTTTCTTTGTTTGATATATCAAGACTATTCTTTCTTGTTTAATTCAAGATCTTTGACCTTGCAAAGGTTTTCATACCTAGTTCTTGCGACAAAGTAGTTGACTTTATTGGCAACTGTGGCAGCTTGTTTTATTTTATAAGTAACGGACGAAACTATTTCCTTAAAGTTGTTGTTTGACCATACATCAGTATTTTCAGTTAAGGCAGCAACTTTTTCTACATATTTTGGCAACCGAAGAAGCTGAAATCACAGTCCTCATCACCATCAGTCCTACCGTTGAGTACAATACAACCAATATTTTCAATAATTTCCAATAGTTTTTATCCTTGTGTTTTGAAAGTTTTATCTTTTGAACATCTATTTTCACGGAAATGCGATCGTTTTTGTAAAAAGTGTTGCTCCATAATGTTATCAGCAATCGTGCATTTAAGTCCCCAACAATACAAAAATTTGTTGGGCTAGTATCTTACATAGATTTTTCATGTTCAACCATGAAATATATCGGTGTTTTATTTCTATATCTTGTGTTAAGTAACTAGAAAACATATATTGTTTTCTTAGAGAGTAAATCTGCTAAGTCCACTTTTCAAGTGTCTGGTACATTCATGTCTTCTATATATAATTTAGTTTGAGTTTTCACAACGCGAAAATCTAATTTATTTATATATTATTCAATGCTAACTTTATTCTATTCTGATGTCTTATATATAAAAATGCATTTTTGGAGATTATGGTCAACGTACATGAAATCATTGAAATTTCATTAAAATAGTTTTGTGAACAACAAAAAGACATCATCAAGCTAAAGCAATCTACTCTAAAGTTAGAAACTTAATTCATATTATAAACTAAATTAAGGGCCGTGTTTATTGGAATGGTTGTGTCATTCCTTTGATTATATTGAGCTCTCTGCAAGCGTTTTCTAAATTATTTTTAATTTCTGCATATAAATCAAAGTGCATTATTGAAATGATAACACAAAAAATGCAGATACAATGCAAAATATCAAATAAAATAATAACATTAAAAAAAATTCAATAAAAACTTTAAATTTTTTTGATAATTATGTCGTAATAATTTATCATCATGAGACATCTCTATAAATACACACGACAAACACAAAAAGAACAAACCCTTCTTATTAATTTGAACTAAAATAGATGGAATCCATGCGAATATGTATCAGTGTTGTATTGAATAAGCTGCGCCAAGGGAAGTCATACCAAAAACTATTAAATATTCTCTAATCGATATCGACTATCGTTGGAAATGTTGCAGAGTAACAAAATCTTTAAATTTTCGTTGCGTATATTTAAGAGACACGATTAAAGCAATAAAGTTATTGAATCGCACTGCTAGTATTAGAGCCCATTTGAGTCTAATTAGCATTTGTGTCTTTATTGATGTTACCACATTTATCTTCGTTACCATTCTCTTTATGTGGACCAGAGTTGGAAACTAATTGATTTTCTGCCTTCACGAATGATTGTTCATCACTACTATCTTATGCATTGGATGTTTGTGTGTAAAAGTCATCTTTATCTTTATAACTAAACCGATTAGAGTCATTGAACAATCATGTTTTGATACAATATTTTTTACAAATTAATTTCTTATTGTACTTGTCTCCACCATTGGTTTCTGTGGCCTTAAAAATCTTATTATTAATTTTTTAAAGTTATGTCGTATATCTTCTAAATTTTTGCTTCGGAACCTTTTCAATACTTTTGAAATGTGAATATGCGATGATCTTCGACTTGCTTCCTCGTGGTAGTTCCGTAACAATTTTACCCGCTAAAATCTTAAAATTGGAGACAATTTGTAGGCTTTTGTTGCTAAACTAAATTTTACCTTTAAGAAAAGAAAATTTACAATTAAACATATTTAAATATTAAAATTTACATAAGCTTATTTTGATATATACTTGCTACCTTTAATTTTTTGCAATTAATCTCAGCAATTTTATCTTAAAAGATATAATCAATTCAATTTCAATATTGAATCCAGGTGCTTCCAACGAAGTGTACTTTTCTAACTCGAATTCTTTTTAGGTTCCTTGTAATTGTTTTTTTTTTATTACGTAATACTTGGGAATATATATGGCTTGAATCTTTAGGTTACTTTTTTGGTTCCAATTTTTATTTCTTACTCATCCACGTTATTTTATTATCTGACAAAGTGATATAGTTCGATTAATATGTATATTAAGAAACACTTTTAAAAATATTAACAACTTTATAAATACATTTTTCTACTGCCTTAAGCTTAAAGTATTTAGCACATGAAATGTTCAAGTAGTTACGTCTGGGTACTCTAAAATATAAAAATGTAGTGACTTCTGCCATAGCAAAATTAAATTGATATATTTTATAGTTTATCCAGCAAAATCGCTTAAGATTCAAAAATAAGGAAAGCTTGTTGAAACTTATGGCAAATACCACTATAACGTATGCTACAGTGCCATCATATATAGAAGAAAAAGACATGTTGAATCTATTTAAGAGATGAGAACTTTCATTTAAAAATACAATCACAACCTACGTCTTGATCTTAAGAAAATTAGTGTTTATGGTTCTCTCACTTGCAAGGAAATAGTGAATAATCAAAATCTTTCCAGCGTTGATTTACAAATTAAAATAGAGCATAAATAGCCGTCTTCTGAAGCATATAGAATTTTCATCATCCATGACCATTTTGTATAAACTAAACAAATTCGGTATTGATTCAAAACGGATGTCATTGTTAACATGTAGTCCTAGAAGACTAGAATTCGTAATATAATATATGTATATCAGAAGGCAAAATATGGAAATTAATAATAAAAGTCAAAAACAACATCATGTAAAATTATTGTTGAAACACATATATATTGGCATTTCATAGTTAAAAATTTTACTTCAAAATATTTATTGAAAAAGGAAAAAGGATTGGTCAAGCTAAGAAATAAGATCGTTGCTTTCTGGTTCCATGAGTTTTAATGAAACGAAAGAAAATGTATAAAAAAATTTTTAAGTTAAGTTTCTATTAAATAATTGACACTTCGAATATCAAAACTGTGCTTGAAAACTTTTCATGACATAGTTCTGTAAGGCCCTTTCTTAATTTCATTAAGTTTAAAGGGTTAAAAAGTCTACATTTTGAAATATATGATATTCTCATGCGTTTTGAAATGCAAGGAGAAGCTTCGAATGCCTATAACATATAATAAAATTTAAGTTTAAAAAATGAGAAAAAATTATTAACTTCGCTTTTATTTAGTGCGACTATTGTTCCATTATCATTTCTTCTACATATCAACTGATGTTTTTTAGTATTAAAGTCGACGGATATGAAAGCACTGAAACTTTTAAAACCCTTGCAGGAATTTTCATCGTTCAACGCTTGGCGGCGCCTGCATCTTTCGCTTTGTGCCAGCATAATCAAACAAATAGTACCAGTAGCTCGATAACTTTAAGTTTAGGTGATTCCGTCTCAAGTTTTAGTTTCGGTGTAATAACGAGCAGTTCGTGTAGCTCCACGACAACTCGTTTTATAAGTTTGGCCTCAACAGGTGGAGGAGGAGGGAGTTCCAATAACGATACCGCTCAGTCAAACACTGCAGGACACAAAAGCTTAGCAACATTAACTGCACCAACAGCAACCGTTCAATCACTAATAACATCTTTTCATCAATACGATCATTCGGTGCCTCCGCAGCTGTTAATACCTCCTTCAGGTTTGAAAATGGTAGAATGGAGTAGCACATTTATCCGGCAAAGGTAATATACGGGTATGGTGAATTGATTAAACGTTAAAACGCCCCGAAACGAAGGGGAGCCATGTGACGACCATGTCGCTGTAATTGTTTTTGGGCACATCAACCGTATTTTACTTCTCCAAATTTTATTATCTATTTTATATGGCTAAATTATTTTTTTTTATATTATATTGTAAAGCAAATTTTGTTTAATTTTAATTAGAGCATGATCATACGTATGGAAATCGCAGTTGCTTTCAATGCTTTCCTAATAATAAAAATTTATACGTACACACAATGAAAATATAGGTCTTAAAATAAAGCATGACATACGCTGTCTCAAAGACAACAACATCAACTTTGACGGCAGCCGCTCTACATGTGCCACAGCCCCAGTCGCCAGTTCCGCCACCTGCTCACTTTTATCACAGGGATAACACGTCGTCTGCTCCAACAACAACTCACGGTGCAACAAAGATGTTGGAAACTTTAGCTACTCATACTTAAGATATAAATCTAATGCGCTTAGCCACCCCACCCTCATCGGCCACAATGATGTATGCAGCCGTGGCAGCATCGTCACCAGGTGCTGGTGCTACTCCCAGCCACTCGCAAACTCATATCTTATTCCAAAATACTACTTCTTCATCCACACCGACTTTGCTGAATCTATCGGACACCTTGATTCAGATAACGGTCACTTAGACGTTGTGAGTTAAGCACAAAGGATTCCTGTTATGGGGCTCAAACCCGGCGTACTTTTCCCAAGCTGAGGTTATGTATCCTTTGCCATGACTTTGATCTACCCCATGCCTTTAACGCCAACTGCTCTCCAGTTAAATAAAGTTTAATATATTTATGAATTGAAATTGGTGCTCAATTGCCCCTGTTGATTGGAAAAATTTTCTTATTCCTTTGATTAAAATAAGCTCTTTGTTCAAAACGTTTAATAAATTATTTTACTGGCTAGAAAATAAAATTGCATAATTTAGCTAAATAACAACACAAAATAATGAATTATTAATTCATCAAATCAAACAAAACTCAAATTTTGTGCAACGATTATGTTAGTCGAAGACTGCCAGGGAACTACAGCATGAAATGAAAACTATTTTAATATGGAAATTTAAGATATCGAAAACGAAGATTGAAAAAAAACCAGTAATGCCCCAAATAGTTTACCAAATAAAGAAACATAGAAACATGTGAAAATAATAGTCAAATCGGAATATAACTTTGACAGTGAAGGCTAGTTGTAGTCAAATTAATTATTAAATATTAATGTAAATTGTAACAGCAGAATATATTCTATCTAAGAAGGAAGAAAAACAACGGCAATCCAGAAGCTCTGCGGAAACGCCACATGTAGAAGAGCTGGGAATGCAATTTCTGCAAAGCCCCCATCGACTTGGAATTTCTACCACATAGTTTGGAGTTATCAGATGAAGATTTACTCCAAGACTTCAATCCTTTAGCTGTTTCGGATGAAATTCTTAGTACCCAGTACCAGTTTCAACAATTATAAGAAAGACACGATGCTTTCCACTGCTAAAGTTTCACATGATTTTAATTTTATTAAGGATCTCTCATATAAATTATATGATATGACCAAATATCTAATAATTTTTTCTACAAATTGTTTTATTTGTAGTTCAATAAGCTTGTAAAGAAATTGTTTTTACCAACATGTTACTTAATTCAATGTGATAAATAATCCGTGATATATATTATTAATATATTGAATGAATATTTCTCAATATAATAATTATTTTAGAGCTTTTTTAAGTATTATTTTTCGGTAAATCCCAACAAAACTTAATGTATAATGTGTACCCTTTGGAATTTTATTACTTTTTGTAGATTGATCAGCACAATAACTAATAAATAATAACCATTGAAAAGAAATTAAAAAGCGATATCTGTAGATAAACTCCGAAATTATGAAATGAAAATAAAGTTTTTTCATCTGATTTAGTGAAAAAATGTATCAAAAGGACAAACCTTTATCATTTGAAGAAATCACTAAAACAAAACGGTTCTTGTGCAACCAACTGTCAAAATTTTTTCATTTTTTCAAGAGAATAGTTATTTAACTTTTTGAAAAAAAATTTATATTGCTAATGAAAAATATGAAACATAGTTTTTAAAAAAAATTTTTAAAAACTATATTTAGAAATTATTAACCACTGACGGAGTAAAATTTAGAGAAGAAAAGTGGAGAGAACTGCCGACGAGGCTTAACACTTTAAATGGAACTTTGAAAGATGGTACAAAATGGCAAATATATAGGAGTGATTTGAATATGATCTGAATTGTACAAAGTTCGTATCAAAAGGGATTGTGTGTCTATTTTACATGCAATACAATAAAATGTAATTTTACTCAGGTTGATTTGATATTCTTTCAAAAGATCTATAAATTCGGGACCTTGAGATAACAGCTTCCCTACTATTAAAATTATATAATTTTATTTTATTTTTTTTTTTTTTAAATGTCTAATATTTTGCACACAGAAGCTTCTTTTATTTGTAATTAATATATTTTTCGAAAAATCTTGTCATAATTCCAATTATTTGTTAATTTATTTTATGCATGCACCACTTTTACTACTTGTACTATATGCTTTTCATAAAATCTTCTGCACTTCTTGAAAGACGCCATCCTTTTTAAATATTAGTTTAACAACAATTAAGGAAAATACATCTGCCATATTTGGCAAATAGATCTGGCCGCCACGCCCAATAGAAATGTTATTGACCTACAATTAATTAATTCTTACTCATGTGAAGATCTAACTGCCGTATGCAAAAAGTCAAAACGTGTCCTTTCCATACACAAATAAAAGTTTTCTTGTTGTTTTTGATGTAATTGTGCAGTAGAAAGGATATATTGGGACGTTGGATACAAGTCGGCACGCCGATGATTTTTTCCTTAAAAGTGACATGCCACGCGCTTAATTGTATCCATTATTGACCGTGAAATGTTATACAATTTCATCCGCAACGAATGGTCTGCAGTGCAATTCAAAGAGTACGAAATAGCCAAAAGAGGTGGAGATGACGCGTACCCATGGGAATTGTTGAACAGAAGTGCTATTTTAATGGTACCTCTATTTCCCATTGATCACATTGATGGCAAGCAGCACATCAATTTAATGGAGAATATTCCCAGAATCTATCGCACCAGATATTGGATATTCAGCAGCGGATGGAATACGTAGAGTTGGGTATCGACAAACTTTCCCAAGCTCAAACAGAAGACTTGCCTGGAGCTGTTATGAACAGGCGTAAGGCAGAACCATCTTTCCGTAAAAGACAGAAAAAGCCAGCAAAATGCGATCATTTAAATGGAGCATCGTTGGCTAAATAAGACCAGTTAAAAACCTCAAAAATATGTATTACCAAAAGTTTTCTTACACGTTTTATTAGGAAATTATTTTTCGACGATTATATGAAAATTATGAAAGAATAAAAATTTGAGTTATCGCAAATATTTACCAGTTTAATTTACAGCGTAAGCATTTTAGCATTTTTCCGCTTAAATTAGGATTGACTTTGTTTTAGCACCAAATTTTCCATTTAGAAGTTGGCATGGCTGAAGTAGGGAATACAATGTTACGTTGCCTCAGATTCTGAGTTCGATTGCGCCTTCAGTCATGTTGCCGGCCTGTCTCGATGGCGAAGGCATATCATTGGTCGCTGAATATTAACAGTGTCATGGACTAAAAGAGCAGAATGCAGCACCCTTCTTCATTGGCACTGAAGGAAAAATGTTTAACTGAATCGAATCTTTTTATTCTGAAATCGAATCGCGAAGTGTCTTTACAGTTTGCTAGTTTGTTATATCTTTTTAAGCGAAGAACAAAATTTTTTTGTTTAAATTATTTTTACCTAAGTCGACTGATCATCTGGTATATGTAAACATTATTTTTGTAAAATTTTAATTTCTATTCTCACAGAGTCTGAATTTGAAATGCCAAAATGCAACTAAAGATCGTCTATTCAATTTGTTTTCACAATTTTTTATTTAGTATACAGTCTGAAAAGTTCTGATTCTAGTTTATCTGCGGGTTTTTATAAATAAAATAAAAAATTTATTATACTGAAGTGCTTTATTTATTTAATATATTAAGTGAGGAAAATATCAAACATATTACATTTTATTAAAAGCTACTACCAGTTTTGCAATGTCGAAAGAATTCTTTCCTCATAAATAATTTTTGTTTTAAATGTGATTATACGAAAGAAGAAATTCTTTCGACAGCGTAAGATAGGCAGTGAAATTATTTCTATAACTTACAAAATAATATATAAATATATTACTTACAAAAACAGACTGTAAGCGAAAAAAACCGTTTCGGACCTTTATAAAATAAGTTAAGAATAAAAAAATGATTTATCTAAGTTCTTAATTTTGTTATTTATTTTATGGAAGCCGCAAATTAAACTAAAATTTAAGGCTTCGAATATTCTATTAGCTTTACTGCATGGCTCACGATGGCACTGTATATTTGTTATAATATTTTTATTAATTATTTTGACGAACAAATGTATTTAAAACAAAAACTAAATTTTAGAATTTGTTTGAAATGTAATTGTGCATACGACTGACATCTAACGACATCGTGGGATATCTTGAATGAAAAACAAAATATACTATTTTAGTTTGGGTATTTCGCAAAACGTGAACTGTTAAGAACTATCAATTAACAAGTTAAGGAAACATTTTTATCAATAGAAATATTGTAAGCGAAAGTAAAAATTAATATATATATAAAATAGTTTTAAGCTAATCAGGCGTAACGTATTCAATGTCAATAAAATTAAAAAAAAAAAACAATTAATTCGTCCAACTTATCGTTTGTGACTGAACGGTTTTCGAAGTTATCTTTGAATTGCACGGAAACTTCAATTCCACAACTGTCAATTGAATGTCCCAAAATTTAATAAAAAACTTAAGACTCATTTGATCACAAATTTTTATTCGAAATATAGTCAATATAAATAATTTATATCCTTGATGTTTTTCTATTTAAGACTTAAAAGTTATTTTCTGCTTGTGTTAATTCGATTCAAAGAGAACCTGTGCGAATTTGTATAAGTTTCGAAAGCACTAACTTTCGTATCGAATTTTAAGTGACTATTGTGAATAAGAATCTATCTAGTAGTGTTGTCTGGTCTTGTTAAATTTTTTATATCAGTAAGATCACTTCCCTTTCCTTAATAGATGATATTATAGCCACGACTTACGCTTTTGTAAATATTATAATTTTTTGATTTAATAGACCCTGATTAACATTTTTTTGTTGTTGTCAAAGCACCATGTAAAAACGATCAAAGTGGAGCACAATTTTTCACTCGAATGTTTGTAAGACACTGATTTATTATTTCAAATTAATCTCGTTTTATATCAGCGGCTTTAAATCTCATATCTCAATAGACTTAAAACTCGCTCAAGAATTATATATTCAATAACAGTCCCTAAACTGATTCCTGGAACAAATTAACAAACGCTATCGATATCGCGTAACATAATAAGCATGAGTCATTGAAATGGTTCAGCATATAAAGTATATTTTTATAATCTGAATATAAGTCGCACCTCTCCGAGTCAGAATTGAAATTTTCCGAGTATGCTGTGGTTGTGTAAAATTATATCGAAACATTTTCATTATAAACAATAGCATTATTTATATGTATAAAAGTTTCATGGCATAAATAAATTAATTAGCTGAACATTTACGAAAGCCTCAGCAGTACATTCTGTAGCATACGTTCAATGCAAATGTAAATTGAACTGTTTGAATTTTCAAAGTTCGCAACTCAAACTATGCCGAATATGTCAAATGAACTGCTAAAGAAACCTCTCACATTCCAAGATCATGCCATCAGTCTCTGTTTATACTTAAAAGTACATGCAACCCGAACCGCAAAAGCATTAAACTTGGAAAGAGTTTCAATTAATCTGCTACAGCCTAATGCAGCAGGTGCTTGAATATTTATAATGGCATTAAATTTAATTTATTTTAAATTAATAGATAGAAATTTATTTGTACGCATTAAAAGGTAACTCCCAATTTCTCTGAGCAGTCAGTGAATTTTTAAACTTCAAAGTCTGATATGTTTTCCCATAGTAATTCTTATTTAGTTTCCGAAAGTGAACATGGGTATTAGTCGACTGAAAATTTGGTGTAGAAACCAATAAATGGATTGTATATAGAAATACTATACCATGCAGAAAACAAAACACATTTGTATAGTTAATATTCATATTTTATATTATATTCCTCTTACTTACCCTGAAGTTTGGCTTCCATTGGAATCGTCTATGGGAAGATTTGATAATATTCATTAACTGTACCAGACACAGGACCAGATCCTCCAGGTTTTGGATGCGCTATTGCATGCACCGGTGTTTTAGCCGATATATCCATCAATATAGTTTCGTATTTAGTAAGTACGTTTGGATTTTCGTGTTGCATTGGAAACCGATCATAATATCGACCGTGCTACTGCTGTTGCCAAACTAGCAAGCTGTGGTTGAAGAGGATAGTTTTCTGTATAAGAAGCGGCATATTTATGAGACGATTGCTGATGAATATAAAAATATGAACTGTTAGCAGACGAATGGTTTTGTGTATCAGCAGAGGTATACGACTGTGTTATATTTGATATATAAACAAATGCATGTCGAAAAACTTTTTCTTTAAATGTCAATATGTTTACTTATATAAACAAAGACGGGTACATTACGGTGATCCCACACCTTAGATTTTATAAATTGAAATTTCAACTCGCGGGTAGTCCAATTTATAGAATCACAAAAAAATTAAATCTCTTAGAGAAATTGGTGTATTTGCTGTGGTATTATCTTCTACATGTTATAATATATAGTGCACAAACTATAAAAAAATTAAATTAATTTCAATGCAATTTAATACAGGAATTGATTTATATACTGCAAATAAATATTTCAAAATCTAAAGCATATAAATTCTAAAAAACACTTTTTTATGTAAAACACCATACAAACTCTATATAATTAGGGTAATCTAGGGGACTTGGCATTGATTAAATGTATTTTATGAAGTTGTCTACGATAATAAAACCAAGTTCGCTCTTCAGCTGGCTTAAGCTGAAATGTTTTGTTATTTCAACTAACTGCTAGAGATAAAAAATTTTGAATTGAATGTAGTAATTTTCCAATGCAAAAAGTTGTTCACATATCTGAAAAATAAAATGTTACAGCAGAACTCCACTATATTTTAAGAGTTTATTAATGTTATCTGGATTTGGCAATATACTTGATTTGTATGGATGTAGACGCTAACAGTTCATTAGATCAGTAGACTTCTCAACAACCTGAAATAAATATAAATATATAATATTAATATTGTTTTACTTCAAGTTATTCAATATGCTGTCCACTAGTTTATCTAGTACTTGATCTACTATTATTGGGGAAAGGGCTTTCCCCATGGGGATGCCAAAAATATTATTATAAGTTTTGTGGTCATATAAAATATATTTGTCATGGAAACAAAACTTAATTATGTTTAAAAAATTTATACATGTACAATTTAGCCCCTCTTGCTCATAATATTCTTAATTGCTATATGTTTAAGGATATAAGCAAAAAGAAAGACAAGATCAAAAGAGACCAGGATGTAATTTTCCTCCGAATTCATATTTTCCATTTGTTCCTTTAGCTGTATCAAATTAGTGATGTTGTATTTATCAGAGGCGGTTTTTTGTTAATATGTTTCCAACGTATTTGGATAGTTCATAGCTCGATACTTGCATTAATGCTACTATTGCTCTCAGGGGTTTATACATTTTTGGTAATCCATATATCCTAGGAGTTTTAGCCGCTGAGATAGTAAGTTTTGACTCTTGCCCAACTATGAATACATCCATTTTTTAATAATTCTGTTACTAGATTAATAATCTCTCCTTGTAGTTTTTTTGTTGGATCAACTCTAATTGGACGATGTGGTCCTTTGTCGTTTAGTAATTTTGACATTTTTATTTCATAGTCGTCTTGGCACTTTATCACAGTCTTATTACCATTATTCTTTTGGGAAATAATGATATTATCATGTCCTTTTATAAAATCCGTTGTTTCCAAAAAGCTTTTTCTTTCAAATACAGTTTTCCGAACTACAGCCTTGGAACTACTATGCTCATCTCACCAGCATTAAAATCCGATTGGCCGTTATCTTTTCTTGTCCATATACTTTTTGGAAATAAAAGAAATAAATTTTTTTATAAAGTTTTGCTTGTTGTTTAGTTATTCTTTCATGTTTACCTTACTCCACTGGATGCTTCAGATACAATAGAGCCAAACCGGCATCTGCAAATCGACGGGGATTATATTCACGTGTTATATATCTTTCTTCACTGAAAGCGTCCGAATTGTGTTGTCCCAAATTCACCACTATGCGATGCGCTGGGGTGTTCTCATTCATAAAACAATGTCCTGTCGATACCACTGTCCTGGATGAAATTAATGAGCCACCGCATAAGAAGGTTAGACCAGCTGATTTGAAATAAATGGCTGCCAGCCAGGGAAACTGTCCGGGCATTATATCAAAGCTCCCATATAAAAGGTGTCACGGTATTGCTAATGCCACAATGAGCTTCTTTTCTGACTGGTGATTTTAGGTTGACGGGATTTATTGGAAAAATTGCCAAAATCTCATCTGTTGGAAATTGCTGATTAGGATAGCCATGGGGACGTTGATATCAATGTGCGTTGATTCTTTGTGTATCAGAGTTATGTTGGTGCTTGGGGCAGTATATGAACGTTAAAATATGGTTCAGAAAACATAAAAAGTCAGCACGGAAGTAGTTCGCAGTTATTAAATCCATAGAAAAAGAAGTCAAACAAGAGTTCATATTTTGAAGCGAATATCTTTAAATAAAATTTGGTGACGAAAACAAAATGAATGAAATATGCCTGCGACTTAAACAGTTTTCAGAAATAGTATTCAAACACTGTACTGATTGCGGGTTCTACTGATTTCTACACTTTTTGATAATTTTCCAGCACAGACATTTTTTTTTAAATAAATCTCAAAATAAAAAAGTCCCAAGTATTCGTTTAATGTCTTAATACTTACGTCTTCCGCAGGGTTTCTCTGACTGATATGCACCGTGTGGTCAATGTTTTCGGAAGGGGAAGGTATTGTGATTCTGCCAAAACACCGGGGACCCTCAAAAAAATACTGATAATAGTTGCGGCACGGGATTGTGGGAAGATCATAACCGTGTGTATTCATACAAAAGATGAATGATAAAACTATCAAACTTCTGATTAGGATAGCCATGGGGACGTTGATATCAATGTGCGTTGATTCTTTGTGTATCAAAGTTATGTTTTTGCTTGGGGCGGTATATGAACGTTAAAATATGGTTCAGAAAATATCAAAAGTCAGCACGGAAGTAGTCTACTTCTAGGGCTGTTGTTCGCGAAATTCTTTGCCATCGACAACGATTTTAGTTATTCTGGGCACTTCACTTGGTAAAGGAAATATCCGACGATATATAAAAAGACTTTTACTTTCGGATATAAGTTTGCCGTCGCCATTCTGTAAAACAAATCAATGTAATGAAATAAATAAATTTTGGACTTTTCTTGGAAATTAAAAATGCATGATCTCGTTGGCTGCGATTCTTTGCATTATTAGCTTAAAGGTTTTAAAGGAATATTTTCATTTTGGGTAAGGAATAAATTATATATATATATATATATATATATATATATATATATTTGAAGGAAGAAGCTGAACCAGGTTGTTTGCTGAAATTACTTGCTTGGAATTCTTCTTTATATTCGTTCAGCAGTTTAGAGGTTTGTTAACAAAAATTTTTGAAAGACTTAGTTTAAGTTTAAAAATATTTTGTTGACACTCAAACTTGCTATGATGTTCAAATATGCTGTTACTAAATCCATAGAAAATTAATTCAAACAAGAGGTCATATTTTGAAGCAATATCTTTAAATAAAATTTGATTACGAAAACAAAATGATTGAAATATTCCTGCGCCTAATATAGTTTTCAGAAATGGTATTCAAACACTGTTGTGATTGCGGGTGCGGTTGGCTATTACACTATTTGGTAATTTTCCAGCATAAAAATTTCTTTAAAATAACTTTAAAAAATATTTATAAAGTTCCAAGTATTCGTTTAATATCTTAATACCTACGCCTTCCGCTGGGTGTCTCTGACTGATATGCACCGTGTGGTCAATGTTTTCGGAAGGGGAACGTATTGTGATTCTGCCAAAATACCGGGGACCCTCAAAAAAATACTGATAATAGTTGCGGCACGGGATGGTGGGAAGATCATAACCGTGTGTATTCATACAAAAGACGAATGATAAAACAAACGCTTTAGCAGCATCTTTTTAATTGTTTTATTAATATTCAATTAATAGTTTTATATATTTTTTTTTAATCTGAATATTTATTTGTCTGCTTGTTTAATGATATTTTGCAAAAGGTATTTTGTTTTCCAACACTTAAATGTTCACTTCTTTATGCCCAAATGCCTGAGACCGAAAAACCCCTAAAGATATCGTTTTGAAATCGTCGAAAAGGAAACAGAACTTCAAGAAATAAGTCCTGAGATAACGATATAAGATCTAAATAATGGAATTGGGGAAATAATAAATAAATTGACCTTAATTTGAATTTTGTTATCATATTAAATTTTCCTCAAAACTTTGGTTAATTAGTTAATTTTCCTACTGATTAGTACCACATTCAATGTGGAAAAATTTATGTATTCCGATAGTTTCATGACTATTAAAATATTTAAATAAAAACTAAATTATAATTAGAATTATAATTTGTACAAATTTAAAAATTAACTTGCAGACTACAGATTTGATATTTGAGCCTGTTGAATGACATTCAAATTAATAACTTTTATCAAAATTTCAACAAAATACCGTTAAAAATCACTTGGTACCAACACTTCATTAGTCAGAAAACACTAATTTTTTCCAATCGGGCTACTGCAATATCACCCACGAGTGGCTTAGACCACTTCGATAATTATATTGGCCAACTTGGGAATCACTCATTGCAGGAGTCTCCAAATATTTTTGAATCAAAATATTTTTCTTTGCTCCTTGCAAATTTGGTTCATATATAAAAAAAATTTATTTATTTCATTAACGTGTGAGAGTTCTTCCACTTATTTTGTGCACTCATTACAAATATATACTGATTGTGAAATATGGTGCGATTTCGTGGAGCATTAAACTTAACCAATTATTATATAATACCAATTAAAAAACTATAATGCGAGGTTATTATTGAATGAATTAAATAAATTCGATTATACAATTTTTAATAATTTAAAACTATGTCATAATGACATTTTAATATATCGGAAGGGGAGATTGCACAACATAAACACCCAAGAAATTTAATAAGTAAAGGAGCATAGAAACAACAATATTTCTATATAATATTTTAAAGACGTTTCTTTATGTTCTTGTAAAAAACAGCCCAATCCGGATGTTTTTTGGGCAGTGAAGGTGATTTATATCCAACCAATTTATCAAATGTTAATGTAACAGCATACAGTATTCGGATAAAAGATTATTTTGCAATTGGTAATAGCAAGAGTACAAAAAGAAGCCAACGAAAAAAGTCATTTTAGATACTTTCGTGCTGACAAAAGTATTGAAGACAACGATTTTATTACATATATGTATATATTTGAAATAAATGTTAATAGAATAATATCAGAATTGGATAGAAGCCAAAAAGTTTAGAATTTTGCTATGTGTTAATTAAACTGAATTATATGTATATATTATATTTTCCATGCATCTCCTTTTATTTTATGAAACACATAGGGAAGAAAATAAAAGAATATGAACGGCTGTCGGTAAACCATGATTTATAGCAAATGGTAAATATACAATAGGTAAATGCCATCCTTTTTATTTCACAGTTTTAATATGTTGTGAAAAAATTCCACAAATAAATTAAGAAAATGTTGATTTGGTGAAAAAGTAAAAAAATGGCGCTCTAGTTTCATTATTATCAGCTAAAGAAACAAAAGCATGTTCACAAAATCATGAACGAGTGAGAATGAAAATAAAAGAAAATGGTAGCTTATTAGAGAAGAAAACTAAATTAAATAAACATGGTGAGTACTTTCCTGATTATATTATCTTGTTTTCTTCCTTCTTTGGTTTTTGATAATGTTGTGTGTGATAATGATAATGTTGAACTTGAGTCTATTTCTGTAAAGCGTACGGGTAGAGCCCTTACATACACTAATTGTCTTTGAAAGATATAAGCAAAGCATTTGATTATGCGGATTAAGATTAATGTGCTAGTTATGTTACCACATCTACTCCCACCAAAGCCAAACACATAAATACAAACATACATATATTGTAAACCATTGGAAGTAGCAATTTGCGAAATACAAAAATGCAAACTTTTTAATATTAATTGCAGATAAGGAAAATACATAAGAACATGTCGAAATTTTGTAAACTGCAAGATCTACAAATTAACAAAAGTAATTGGGAAATTTATTTAAAACTTTAGAATAAGCAATTCGGTATTTAGCTCATAAGTTTTACTATGAATTTAAAAGAAAATACAGTCAGTCATAATATAACAACAGATAAAAAGAGTAGTGTTTTTTTGCAACTTTATTAGTTTCAGACTATAACTATGTCACAGAAAAGGGTAACAAACTGTGCCTGTATATTTTCCAAATTCATTTGCTTATCTCAATTATTGCCTCATTATCTTCACGATATCCAGATTATAAGGAAAAATAATAATTTAAGCAGTCTTTAGTTATCAGATAAAATTAGATCTGTCACTGAAATGATATAATAGCACAAACGAAATGAGAATGTTATGGTCAGTCCAAGGATAGAAATTGACGAGTGTGGTTCTAAGAGTTTCTGGTCCCGACTTTAAATGAAGAAATACTTTGTAAAATCAAATATATTAAACAATTTATCATTTGTCTCAGGCAGTTAAGCATAAAGAAGTGAACATTTAAGTGTTGGAAAACAAAATCCCTTTTGCAAAATATCATTAAACAAGCAGACAAATAAATATTCAGATTAAAAAATATATAAAACTATTAATTGAATATTAATAAAACAATTTAAAAAAATTATGCTAAAGCGTTTGATAGTTTTATCATTCATCTTTTGTATGAATACACACGGTTATGATCTTCCCACAATCCCGTGCCGCAACTATTATCAGTATTTGTTTGAGGGTCCCCGGTGTTTTGGCAGAATCACAATACCTTCCCCTTCCGAAAACATTGACCACACGGTGCATATCAGTCAGAGAAACCCTGCGGAAGACGTAAGTATTAAGACATTAAACGAATACTTGGGACTTTTTTATTTTGAGATTTATTTAAAAAAAATGTCTGTGCTGGAAAATTATCAAAAAGTGTAGAAATCAGTAGAACCCGCAATCACTACAGTGTTTGAATACTATTTCTGAAAACTGTTTAAGTCGCAGGCATATTTCATTCATTTTGTTTTCGTCACTAAATATTATTTAAAGATATTCGCTTCAAAATATGAACTCTTGTTTGACTTCTTTTTCTATGGATTTAATAACTGCATATTTGAGCATCATAACAAGTTTGAGTGTCAACAACATATTTTTAAATTTAACTTAGTTTTTCAAAACTGCTAAACAAATAAAAAGAAGAATTCAAAACAAGTAATTTCAATATATATTCTGGTTCAGCTTCTTCCTTCAAATATATATATATATATATATATATATATATATGTATATATATATATATATATATATATATATATGTATATATATATATATATATATATATATATATATATATATATAATTTATTCCTTACCCAAAATGAAAACATTCCTTTAAAACCTTTAGCTAATAATGCAAAGAATTTTTAATTTCGACGAAATGTCCAAAATTTATTTATTTCATTATATTGATTTGTTTTACAGAATGGCGAAGGCAAAATTATATTGGAAAGTAAAAGTCCGTTTATATATCGTCTGATATTTCCTTTACCAAGTGAAGTACCCAGAATAACTAAAATCGTTGTCGATGGCAAAGAATTTTGCAAACAACAGCACTCGAAATAGACTACTTTCACGCTGACTTTTTATGCTTTCTGAACCATATTTTAACTTCCAGATACGGCCCCAAGTACCAACATAACTTTGACGCAGAGAGAATCAACGTACATCGATATCAACGCACATCCATATCAACGTCCATATCCACGACCGTATCCGTATCTACGTCGCCATGCCTATCCCAATCAGCGCTTTCCAACAGGTGACATTTTTAAAATATTATTTTAATAAAAGCTAATTGCAACATGCCTGTAAATTGATTAGATTTATAAGTTAATTAAAATTGTTTTCGGTTTTTTTTATCAGGTCTAGGTTTTTTGCTTATGGTTGCGGCAGTTTTTTTCCCCTAAATTAGCCAGGTACGTAGACATATTTACACCTAACTCGAGAACGAGGCATCCTATATTCAAAAGTAAAGCACCAATATAAAGATTGAAGTAGTGTATGCCACTCGTGGAAGATAATCCCGTACTCTGCATGTATGAATGAGAGTTTTAGACATGTGAAATATTGGTACCGAGTAGTCTTTCCAAGACTGGACTCCTTGATTTGAGTCATTTACATTATGTCTTCAACGGGATTTAGTTTTATTTTTATTGAAAGTTATTAATTTGAATATTATTTAACACGCTCAGAAATCATATCTGAAGTCTGCAAGTTGTTGTTTTTATTTGTACAAACTCTAACGCTAATTTTTATTTATTGAAAATGGGAAATATTTTTTAAATACTTTTGTAATCATCGGAACGGATCCGTACTGATTACCAGGCCGAAATCAATTTTTTATTTTGAAGATGGTGCTATTCAGTAGGAGCATACACTGTTTAATTGATATTTTGGCGAGGTTTGAAGATAAGAAATTACTATGTATGTAAATCAAAGTAAACTTATTTTTGGCGAGTAAAAATTCCCCAGCTCAGATATTTTATTACCTTATATATTATTTAGATCTCCTTGAAGTTCTGCTTCCCTTTTTTGTACTTTGAGCGATGATTTTTAAACAAAATCTTTAGCTGTTCTTCGCGATTTTAATATGAGAATTCCAACGCAAGCTTCAAAGCTCTGAAATTGATTAGTAGTAATATACGAAGAAATATATTTTACCTTCCCTTGTGTGTTCACGGTTAATTGGTGAAATAATTTTAGTTTCCTACATTCACTTGAAAGAGCCATAAACATTTTTGGATTAAATTGATACTTCCCTTTTCCAACTGACATAAATAATTTATTAAGTGAATAAGAGAGCGACAAAGTTTTGTCTATTCTGGGAGCGATTAGGAATATATTCCACTGCCTAACGAAATTATATTGGAAGAATAAGATACTGATATGACATGTATACTAGAGGTAGAAAAAGATCCGTTTGACTCCGAAGAAGACGGTGATGAGGACGATGAAGTTCAGGTAAGAAGTGAACTTGCTGGTATATTAACCTATTTACTGAAACCCAGACTGTAAAGAAAAATATTTACGACAACATGCGGGTGCAAGCCCAAAAACTCAACGGAACATTTGGAAGTATCTTGGCAAATGATTCTCAGAGAAAAAAATCGTAAAGGATAGCAAATTAGAACAGAATATAATACATAAAAATAAAAAAGAGATAAAGATATATTTTTGTGCCTTTTTTAGAAGAAGAACTTAGTGCATTTCTGGGTATTTTGATTTACGCTGGTGTTCACAAATCCAACAGAAAACATGTGTCTGAGCTATGGAAACCAAATAATTTGTCGTATAACATATTCAGAATGCTTTTACGGAGTATACGCTTTGATATTGACTTAACCCACAATATATGTTCAAAGTCTGAAAAAGCTGCAGCCTTTCGAGATATTTAGACGATGGTTAACGCCAATTTAGCTCAAAGTTATAAGACTGGTGAACAGACATCTTCCATACCTCCTTTACAAACAAAGGACAAAAGCGGTTGCACTCCAGTAGTAGGACGATGTTATGTGTGCTCTCAGCTACTTTTAAAGCAGAGAAAAACCCGGCAAGCTTATACTGGCTGTCCAAAGCCAATCTGCAGTCAACAGTCGATTAGTCTACCAATATGTTCAAACTGTTCGATAAATTTACACTAAAATGTTATTTCTCTTTTTATTACATATTGGTCTTTTTATATTTCTGTTTTCAAATTAGATAATATAAATTGTTTTTTTTAAATTATCTAGATTTTTATTTATGAAAAGCAACTAACAACTTTAAATAATATACTTGCAATGCTGCTTTCTCATATAAAACCCATATAAGCCCAGTAAAGAGTGTGTGCCTTCCAGGCAAATTAAAAAAAAAATTGGGCTCGCGGCTGCAAAATCAGTAAGTAATTTGAAAATTAGGAGTTCGTAAAAAGTTTCAAATATGCAAGTTATTAATTTATATGAAAAAACTTTGATTCAAAACGCCAAAGGCACCCAGGTACCTTGGAGCCCTCATAAGGGTTAAATACTGATAATATCAATTGCAACGTTAGAATTTGAAAAACACATATTTCACAATTATATCTAATAAAATCCTTTTATTACTAAGAAGTTGTTTGAGGTTTCTCTTATTACCGCTTTACCTCAGCAAGTAGTTGACTGTATTATACAATCAACACCATGCTTATTATTTATTATAAAAATTTGAGTAGAGGTTGCGTTATCGTGCTATTTAATGCCGGTCTATCTGTATGATGCTGATGACATTTTTTCTGTGAACAAATTTCGGCATAATGCGTCGAAATATTCTCTTTCTGCCATGTACAAATTTTATTTCGCTTTATTATACGTTCATTCCACTACGTTTGTTAATGTCGACAAATTGTTACAAACCAGTTTCAAAGGTTTCGTTTTTGCTTCTCTCTTCCACTTTCCAGAAAAGGTCAAATTAATAAGTTCACTGATTATCTATGAGAGAAATTGCATTCCATTCCAATACAATTTTTTACCTTCTGTTATACGACTAATTCTTCTTTCTTGTTTCATTTCTTTGCAGAAAAATGGTTTTTGTTTATAAACTTTTTAGGTAAGAATATAAATGAAGCTTTCGATGCACGATGACAAGATTTCATAAGCGAAACCATGACCAGTGTTGCCACACTCTTTCAGAAAAGGATGATTTTGAGGGAAAATAATTCGCCCGATATGACTGCTGTTTTTATAATAAAACAGAACTGGTACTGAACGTCTTTTTCATACAATTTTACATGCAATTTTTCTAGAGAACATGGCATTAAAATCGTATCATCATATTTTGGGCAGCCTTTTTTGATATCAATTTTCTCTACAAACGTATTATCATACTTTAGTTTATTATCATACATTTTATTATGGGCTTTTAGTAACTGGCCAGAAAATGTGATCTTATTCTGGTTCAACATATTTTCTTAATGTATCGGATTATATATATATATATATATATATATATATATATATAATAAAAGCTTAAATTATATCAAGTAACGTTTACGATTGGGTTAAAATAAGACACACGTTATTTTTAGAAATTTCGGTATTGCTTCCAATCTAAACAATTTTCTTAATTAAAATTCCCATGACAACGAAGGCTACTCAGATATCTTCAGTATAACCCTTGATCTATATCGTCTTTAGAATAAAATGGATATTCTATAATCTTTTAGTTGCTTAAAGACCATCGGATTTAACAAATAAATTCTATTAGCAATCAATATTCAAATCTATTTAACTTTCAATAGATGGTGAAAAAAATAATGTGTTCTATTAAATTCTTGAAATCATTGAATTTACTTTTCTGAAACAACTTACTAAAATAAATTTTTGTATCATTGATTTGATTTACAAGAAGAATATATTGTTCTGCTATTCAAAATGAAACTTGTGATACTCCAACTCGTCAGTAACGCTTCACAGTGTAAACAGTATTTGAATCCTTTCTGTTTTAAACTCTGTCCATATTAACGTTGACTTCATTTTATTCAATTCTACACTTGTATTCAACTTTTGAAAATATGTATTAAATTTTTTATTATAATATTAACGGAATGTTCGGAATAGAAGTTTTAGTAGTGGAGAATACTTTAAATTTGCAATATCACAGAACACATATATCAAACGCAAGCGAATGTGGCTGAACTTGAATTAAAAAAACTGCGAAGAATACTTCACTGTAAAGCATTTCTATGCTATGAAAATATAACGATTAGGAATAAAATGAATTCTTCAACAGATTGTTCACAATTAACTGTGTAAGCATATTCCATCTCTTAGGTTTGTCTAGTTCGCTCTATGAGACAGTAATTTTAAATGGCCTGAAGACAGCTCTGCAAGTTTGTTCGATTAGACAGTAGTGGCAACCGAGTTACTCAAAGCAGGATATTTTTGTTCAAATAGAAAAAACCTACTGGAACCGTTAATCAAATAAATCATACCAGGAACGTCTCCAGTACATGAATAATCATGATATGATAATTGGTGTGGCTGATAACAAATCACATTTATCACACGATTTTTATACAAAAAGTTATTTCCTTTCAAAACTGACTCATTCCATTAATTTATTACTCAGCAAATATATTTACAAAACTATTTTAAAGGTTCGTCTTATTTATATTTTTATATATTTTTTATTCTACGTCTTATTTTTTTATATCTACACCTGCGAGAGTAGAATTATTATAATGCACTGATAAGTTTATACTGATCCAAACACAATTTCATAACTTTTGCAATTTCCATTTCTTATTTCTGTTTTATTACTATTGGAAAATACTCTGGGCTTCCACTGAAAGAGGAACAGCGTTACAGCGATGTTATGCTTTAATATATGAAATATCAACAAAAATATCAATTTATGTTGCCAGAAATGTTTGGAAAACAAATATTTTGTAAAAACGTTGGTCACAATAGCTTATTACATATTCTCTTTAAAAGTTTAAATAATATAATCACCCCATTACTTTTTAATATCTTTTTTTATTAAAAACCAAAAAACAAAAAGTACGTTTGCATATTCGTGTTTTAGTCCAAAATATCTGTTTTGGGCAAATCAGATGTTTTTTAGATATTTTCCATTTCAAGGAGTACCAAAATTATTTTGTTATAATAAATAGTTTTAAATGATAATGTGCACTCGGAATTGTTCTCTGGACAAAAATATATTTAAGAAATTATAAAGTGTTGTTTTTGGCGGACTTTAGATTATTATAATAATCTAAAGACATTTAAAAATTTATGTGGTATAAAATTAGAGCAATAAAAAAGAGTTTTCTTCCATTTAACCACACGCACATTCTTAGAAGCAGTTCAGCTGGAGTACTGGAGGTGAAAAAATCTGTTAAAATGTACTGATGAGATTTTTCAACTCGTCTTTTTAGCTCTTTGGATGTCTGGTACTAGTGATTTTCTTTAAAGTATCAAATAAATTTAATTAAGTTATATATGTCTTAGCTAATTAAGTATATATGGTGAAAAAAAATCCAATTGCCCAGCTCTAGAGTATATATCTAAGCTCTAACATATCCCTGATAGTTTGCCAATAATACTATATGTTTATAAATTTGTCCCTATTTTCTTAGTTTGATTCGCTATAAAAGTAATTTTTTCACTGCATATCTTTCAGATTTTTTTAATCCGATTCATTAATAATTGATAAATTATGCGCAGATTATGTACTTGTTATATCGCACTCGCTTTTCTATAGGGCTTATATGAGGAAATTTTTTACCAGAATAATAAAAAAATGTCTGTAATCCTTTATAAGTGTACACAGTTTGAACTTAATCTTAATACAGTCGTTGATAGTGGACAAAGGGCGAGCTTAAAGAAGTAATTTTCAAACACATTAACTTGCTAGTAAATCTGATAGAAGATACTAAAAATTAATGTGAAATCATATACTGTTGAGATCAAATTGTATTGAATATATTTCCTACATTTTTAGTTATTATGGAGCTGACGTATATCTAAGGAACGTCTTTGGCATAATAAATTTTTGAATAGATTTATATACACTCAAATCCGCTGTGATAGTTCGATGTGACATTAAAAATATACCAATGCAAAATTAATGGACATTTAATATACGTATTTCATGGTCGGTTTTCATAAGTTAGCACGTTTATATTTTTTGTTCGCTGTAAAAATTTATACGAAAAAGTTTTGAACGAGAACTGCAATAGTCCCGATTGATTGTTATCTGATTTTTTTCATACTGTTAGTGTTGGTTTATTTTGTAAAAATCTTATTTATTATTTGATACTGTGGTAATTGAAGCAACATTTTTTATTAAATTATTATATTTAAATATAATGAACATTTATGACTTTCTCCAAAAGGTAGCGTCTTTTTAAAATTTGGTATCTGAATTTATAATTTATAATCTAAATGAATGTTGAAGCTTAATAGTAAAATTAATTTGGTTTCGTTGGAACCCTCATCACACCAGTTGGCCTTGAGAACGATTCTACTCTGCGTCAGAGGAGTAAGATATATTCCAGTCATTGGTGTTCAAATCCCGACAATTTCCTAAGATATTATTTCAGAATGGCTGCTCCGAATCACGAATAATATGCGGAGAACCAAACAGTTTACCGTAGTAGTGGGAGTATCGAGAGGATTTTTGGGCATTTTGTGCCTTTGTCTACGATAAAAAAATCAAGTTCGCTCTGCACTTGGCTTAAGCTGAAAATGGTTTGATATTTTCACTAGTTTCGAGGACCACAAAACTGGGTTTTCAATATAAAAATTTTCTAATGCAAACAGTTGATCACCAGTATACTTTTTCTTCTTCCTCCAGACGTGCACATATCTGAAAAATAAAGTGTTGGAATAAAATTTCACTGTATTTCAAGAGTCAGTTAATGTTAACTGTATTCGTCAATAAACTTTGTTTGATGTAGATGTAGACGTTTACGGTTCATTATATCAATAGATTTGTCAGCAACCTGAAACAAAATTATATACGTAGTAGGTGCTCCCCGCGGTTTCACCCGCGTAAGTCTACATCCCGTGGGAATATCGGATTAAAAGTAGGGATTTTTTATCGTATCGTGTTGAGAAAGTCTTCAGCTGAAAATATGTGTATAGGTATTAATAATCGTGATTTCATATTCAAATTTAAAGATAATATCCATAACTAAAAATCAGAGGATACATTGCAAAAATTGACACCTACTAACGGAAAATATTATATTCACAAATATCACAAAAAAATACAACCTAACCAAAAAAAAATCAGTTCAATAGGGAACGACAAATATTATTTTTTCAAATTAAAAAAATATTTTTCCCGTCTTACTTGACACTTATCGTTATATTTTGACAATTAAAACAACATCTTTATAAATTATAGCCTGTGTGTTATTCTGATGTATAAGCTAAATTATTGTAAAGCTTCATTAAAATCCATTCGGTAGTTATTGCGTGAAAGAGGAACAAACATCCACACATTCACACATCTACACATCCACACTCACAAACATTCTGCTTTATAATATTAGTTGGATTAATGAAAACACAATAAATACAACGATTCAAATATATCGACTAAAGATTTCTGCTCGAAAACATAAACTCGCATTCATATAACATGAATGTTATATCATTTCCTCATCGTTTTATTCATTAACTTCGCATTAAGAAAATCAAAAATTTTAGAAAATCGTGCAGTTATTGGTCTTACCCCGTTATACCAAAAATTAGTTCTCATGAGATACCGACGACTCGATCAACGAGGAAGCATTCTCGACTTTCTCGGGAGGGTGTCACTATATTTGTGTGTGTAAATGGCTGAGCCGAATCAAGCCAACTTGGTAACGTTCCGTAGAGCGTTCCTGAACGTAAACTTCCTGTAAATGTGAACGGGTAGATACGAAGCTATTCCAAACAAAAAGCATTTTTAAAATGTGTTTTTAATAATTTTTATACGGTTTCACCGATCAGTTGCACTACACTATACTTCCGATCTATTAATGCTCTCTATTCTTTTATCATTAATCGCCACTTATCACATGGTAAACGGTAGCTTTGATAATTCGAATACTAGCGTTTAGCAAGAAGGCCTCAAAAGCATATACCAGCCAAGTTAAAACTTTTAATTCTATTCACAATCAACTGACTTAACACAATTGACAGATATTGAAATTTTCATTCAAAATTCCCACACAGATTCGGAAGTGGGGTTTTTATAAACTTAAGCAAAACATAATAGCTTTTACAAATAGATGTGAGGGAGTTTTGATTAATGTTCTGCAGAAAATCTCCCAGATTATTCACGAACTTAAAAATGAGAAAATCAAATTGAGACTAAAAAAGAATAAACATAGAAAACTTTGATATTTGAATAAGGTTTTGTTTATTGATCTCCCTATAAACCAATAACTGCAGGCTTTTTTTAAATTTTTTAATTTTCTTAACGCGGAGTTATTGAATAAAACGATGAGGAAATGATATAAGATTCATGTTATATGAATGCTAGTTTATGTTTTCGTACAGAAATCTTTAGTTCATATATTTGAATCGTTGTATTTATAATCTTTTCATTAATGTAAATGTAATTTTATTTCCCCTACAAGAAGACCACCGGGTAATTCACTGGTGTTACCCGATAAATCGGGTAAAGTATCACGGAATTTCTTAAACCAATATGATAAAATGACCCGAAACTCTTGTATACTTGTGATCTTGCATCTTTCTCTCTCTCATGCCTTCTCCCGTAAGATAAAACATATATCTGTACTGCTCCCTCTAGTGCTTATTAGCATTCATAGTTTTGGTAAACTTTAACCAAATTATTGGTTAATACTACCTAGGTAATGATAACCAAATTATTGGTTAATACCACCCAATTCATGATAACCAAATTATTGGTTAGTACTACCTAGTCAGTGAAAATATTGGTTAATACTAATTAGTTATACCTAACAAACATATTCGTCAACGTTGACTAAGTATAGTTAACCGATATATCAATCAACTATAGTCAATAATATATATGTAAGTTATTATAGTTATATAGATTAGTATTAACTAGTCAACCCTAACGAACAAATCTATTGAAGATAACAGTTAAAATATATTATGTATGTTAAGTTTTATTAAAAAAATTTCTGTTAGATTTAAAGAAAAATTGTTCTGTGTGTTTCCACCTATTGTGGCTGCGGTCTATAGCCTTCCTAAACGCCTTTTCGAAGTCCCTCGCAGATAGACTTTTGAAAACATATGGAATGTAAAGAATATATATTAATATATGGACATTAGTATAAATATTAGTACATATATATATCTATATATATATATATATATATATATATATATATCTATATATATATATATATATATATATATATATATATATATATATATGTATAACATATATATATATAACATATATATATATATATATATATATATATAACATATATATAATGGGTGATTTTATAAGAACTATCGGAAATTAAAATAAAAGAAAACACACAAAATTCAGAAAAATGCATGAAATATTTATTTGGATTGATAGTTGGGTCGATATAATTTAATGTTTGAAGATTATTTCATGCAAATGTTGGCCGCGGCTGCGCCTCAAATGGTCCATCCGCTTAGTCCAATTTTGGCATACTCTTTCCAACATTTCGGCCGGTATCTCACGAATAATGTTGGCAATGTTGGTTTCCAGTGCGTCAATCGAAGCGGGCTTGTCGCTATAGACATTAGCCTTAACATAGCCCCACAAAAAATAGTCTAGAGGCGTTAAATCGCACGATCTGGGCGGCCAATTGACTGGTCCCAAGCGTGAAATAAACTGTTCATCGAACTCGCCTCTCAATTGGTCCATTGTTTCGCGTGCTGTGTGGCATGTGGCATCGTCTTGTTGAAACCACATGTCATGCAAGTCAAGCTCTTCCATTTTGGGCAAAAAAAAGTTTGTTATCATCGCACGGTAGCGCTCACCATTCACAGTAACATTGTGATTCGCATCATCTTTGAAGAAATACGGCCCAATGATGCCGCCAGCCCATAATCCGCACCAAACGGTTGTTTTTTGTAGATGCATTGGTAGCTCTTGCAATGCTTCTGGCTGCTCTTCACTCCAAATACGGCAGTTTTGCTTGTTCACGTATCCATTCAACCAGAAATGAGCCTCGTCGCTGAACAAAATTCTTCGATAAAAAAGTGGATCTTCATTTAACTTTTCAAGAGCCCATTCACCAAATATTTGGCGTTGTTGTAGGTCGTTTGGCTTCAATTCTTGCACCAGCTGTATCTTATAAGGCTTCACACCCAAATCCTTCCGCAAAATTTTCCACGTAGTGGAGTAACAGAGGCCCAATTGCTGCGAACGGCGCCGAATCGATAATTCACGGTCATCACCAACACTGGCCGATACGGCTGCGATATTTTCTTCAGTTCGCACTCTACGTAAGCGTGTTGGTGGTTTAATGTCCAAAAATGTAAATTTGGTGCGAAATTTTTTTACAATAGCCCGAATAGAAGCCTCAGTAGGTCGATTAAACTGACCATAAAATGGAAGAAGCGCGCGATGAACTTTCTTAACAGAGCACGCATTTTGGTAATAAAATTCAATAATTTGCAAGCGTTGTTCGTTTGTAAGACGATTCATGATTAAATTATAGACCAAACTGAAGATGTTTGACAGTGACACAAGATACAAAACGTGCGCGAGCTGTCAAAACTAGTGTTGCCAAAAAGATAATAGCAAAAAAATCACTCATTATATATATATATATATATATATATATATATATATTTATATATATATTTATTTTATAAACTTATTCGACCTTATTTTTTTATTAATTTATTAGGCTTATTCAAGCAAAAGGTCTATTATTTTTCATTTTTTATATAAAAATTGTGTTTATTAATCCAATAATTCGCTACTTCTTTGAGTAGCTTCTTCAGGGATATGTAATTTAAAATTAAATGTTTTTCTTTTTTCAATTTAGCATATACAAAAAATTATTTGAAACCTAAAAAATTGTATATATGTATATATATATATATATATATATATATATATATATATATACCTCGTATAATTTTATTTGTGATTGTGAGATCTGGGAGGGCTTTTTTTCCCACCTCCCATCCCAATTGTACATATACAGTACGTCGTCCGTGAAGACGCCACGGATTACTAAATTAATGTCGTCTGATACGCCCTTTAATCTATAGGTGTACGTAAGCTGTAAAATATTAATATTTAAATATATTTATACCCTTCATATTAAGTAAAATTTTATTACCATTGCTTGGGCGAAGTCGTCAGCCTTTAATTTGTCTTCTATGTTTTCATTGGAAGCATGGTAGCGACTTCTATTTTTTATCTCTTCTTTCACCCGTCATCCAGCATACGGAGGACTCGACTTTTCGCAGCACCACCTTGCAATCCATAAGTGCATTTGTTTGAGCCATTAGCTCAGGTTTCAGTGATTGCTAAAAAAAATTCATTAATGACAAGATAATAGTAAAATTAGTAAAATTCTTACATTTCTCTCCATCAGCTCTATCCTATTTGCTATAGCCTCCTGGTTGGAGACTATGGTTGACTGACCATTACTGAGGATATGTTGATTGTGAGCCATGCTGTCAATTTTACTTTCAATTGCCTCAGTTTTCTTCTCCATCGCCTCAATTTTTTTTTCCTAACTGCTTTAGTATAGCAATGACATCTGAAACAAGAAATAAATAAAAGTTGTTAATAGGTATTCTAATCATGTTCATAATAATCGATTTATACATACCTTGATTTTGAAAAACTTTATAGGTTGTTTTCGGAATAATTTCCTGGTTTGTACTACTGCACCCAACCACGCAGTCTTCGGTATGTTCAAAAATATTTAACACGCTCATGTAATAATAAAAAATAAAATTATTAGAAATATTATTATTGTAATATACATATATAAAAAAATGTGAGTCTAGTGCAAAACCATTTAAGAATTTGTTTAAAGTGAAAGTAGTTATAACATTGAAATCAAAAAATATGTATACAGGTGATTGCAGTGAAGCTGTTCTGTTAAAATGGATGGTAAAACAAGATCATGGATTATAGGCTAATGATTAAAATTGTGGAAAATATGGTATAAAATTGGTATCAATAGAAATTTGTTATCGTGGAGTATACAAAAATACTTAAATTCTAAATCTTCTCTTTCAATAACTTCAGTTTCTGCAGATAAATTGCTTGCAACAATTATTCCTACATCAAAGGAGAGAAAAGGTTGGTCGAAATAGTTTTCTGTCCTCCGAAAGACTTGACATACAAATGTTTCAGGTTCGCATACGGTTGCTCTCTCTACAACTTTTCCTCACAATCTTTTTTATATATTGCATATAATTTTAAAATTTATACGCCGAAAATGCATTTAAAGAGCCGAACTGCTTGCAACAATCAGATAAATGCAGTAAGCCATGGACATTAAAACTAATTAGTTCATCGCCATACAAGACACCAAAATACTTAACGAAATCTTGAATTGCTTTTTGAGCAACATCTGCCTGTTTTATATAGGAAAGTCCGCAAGACAGTATTCTTATACCACAATGTAGCAGCAAAAAATTATAATACTGATCGCTACTGATGCAATCTTTTAGTATAAAAATTCCTGTATATAATAAAAATTGTCTAAGTTCGGTGGACTTCCAATTGCTAATTTCTTCTGAATTTCTGGCAATACGGAAAAATTCCGATGGAACATATTGAGCAACGAAATTAATTTTGTCGTCAATTTTTTCTATATTACTTTTACATATTAAAAGCTTAAGCAATTTTTTTATGACCCCTAAATCAACTAAATGCATACTGTCTAAAGGGAACTGAGAAACCATTTCAAACCCAGATTCTTCTAAAATACTTCTGTTTTCTTTAAACTGATCCATGTGATGAGAAATATGACATCTAAAGTGAAATGTCATGTCAGTTCTGGGAGCACCGGATTCTTTCAAAAAACACACCCTTCTCTCATTATAAAATCCTTCCTGGCAACATTTGGGGCCTCCATTTTTACTATTATGGGACGATACGCCTGTTACAAAAGCTCTAGCAGGGGAATCGCAAACAAATAATGGAACACTAAACCTCAATAAACGCTGCTTAAGACCTATTTTAATGCCATTTTCCTTAAGAAGTTTCACTTCTGCACAAACATCAGTCATAAAACTATCTATATTTTTCGGTTTCTTAAAACCTGAGAAACATCCTATCATAAATGGACTGATATTAGGAAAACCAGTAATTGCTCCTAGAATGGGCCATAAAACTCTATTCGAACTTTTAAAAAGTTTCAGGCCGTCAATACCCACATCGATTGAAACTTCTTAACTTCTATCTAAAAAATCAAAATCGGCTGAAAGGAAGTATTTTTGTATTCCTAAATACATAAAGTTCCCATCAGGAATCGTTGATATTGGAACAACTTCTTTTTTATTGTTGAATAGGGTAACAATAAAAAATAGTGGCAATCCACTAAATCTTACCCTCTTTAAAGTAAGATACAAATCATCCAAAGCTGAATGAGAAATTTGATTCCTAACAGCCCATGATCTTATCTCCTCACATTTTGTTTTACCATCAGTATTAACAGGACATTCATGATCACTGCACTCACCTGTACTTTCAAGCGATCCACAAGCAGATGTAGATGCTGCTGGATAACAAAAATCCCTTTCCAGGCTGCTATTTTGATCACTTTGAACACTTTCAACACTTTTTAGTTCCATGTTCTCATTGGAATTCAGCAATTCTTTAAATTTTTTTACACTTGACTCATATGCCTTTTTTTCCTCCGACATTAAATTTTAAAAATGTCTTTTATTCATTTATTTAAACTTATTTTATTTATTATATATAGTATTTATAGTATATGTATATAGTATTTAGTAACGTATTTAGTAACGTATTTTAACTTTAATTGTATTGTATTTAGAACTAGTTCCAAGGATATTCAGTTAATAAATGACAAAGAACAAAGAAACCGTCCAAGAAACCATTTGTTATATTGGCGTCTATATATGTCTCACTCTAACATATATGTTAGAAAAGACCAACAAATGAATATTCGCCTACGTCACCACTAGCAAAATCTTTTTCTATACACCGTTTTATTTCCTAAAAATCTCCGAAATACCGTTAATTCATTTGTATACAAACTATATTATTGCGACAATAAATAAATAAGTAACGAAAGTATAATCAATAACTTTTCATAAAACTTGTATTCAAGCGATAATTAAATGAATAGGTACATATACGACTATTTTAAAATTAACAATATGCATAACAAGAGCCATCCTTCTAATTTCACGGCAAAAACGAAACAATGGCAACATCGTTAAAAAAAATTCCATAAAAATTTGCTTCATATGGGTTAGTGAAAAAATGTTGTGTGTTTAGTTTCGGGTAATCTTCTCTTGCAGGGTTCAGGATCTTGACAAATCTAGTGATCTAATGAACTGTAACCGTCTACATCCATTCAAACCCAGTTTATTGCCAAATCCAGGTAACATTTATACACAATTGATAAATAGTGAAATTTTGTTCTAACTTTTTATTTTAGATGTGTGCAAGTCTGGCGGAAGTAGAAAAAAGTATACTGGTGATCAACTGTTTGCATTAGAATATTTTTATCTATCTAGAAATTAATTGAAATAGAAAAACATACTCAGCTTAAGCCAACGGCAGAGCGGACTTGGTTTTATTATCGTTGAGAACTGCATGACATGCATAAAAAATCCTCTCGATACTCTCACTACTATGGTAAACTTTTTGATTCTCCGTATATTATTCGTGAGTCGGAGAAAACATTCCAAAACATTCATTGGAATTTGTCCGGATTTGAACAGCAGTGAGTGGAATATGTCTGAATCCTCTGATGCAGAGTAGAATAGCCTTCAAACCCAATATGCAGATCTGTTTCAATTACATCAATTAATGTCAACCAACAGATATTAATGCAAAATGTTATGCATTCAAAAGATGCAGTCAATGTGTGATGTAGTAGATTCAAACCAAATTGTATTTACTTTTAAGCTTTAAAATGTCATCATGTAGATTATAAATTATAAACTAAAGTAGAAAATTTCCTTTTTGGAAACAGTCACATATGGTCATTATATATAAGTATAATAATTTAATAAAAAAGTTTTCTTTAAGTACAAAAATGTAAAATAATAAAAAAAGATATTTACAAAACAAACCAGCAGTGAGACTTATATCAGATAACAAACATCCGTACTATTGCAATTCAAGTTCACAACTTTTTGTATAACTTTTTTTACAAGAAATGAAAAACGCGCTACCTCATGAAACCGATCACAAAATGCATATATCGAATGTCACATCGAATTACCACAGCAGATTTGACTTCATTTTAATTTATTTAAAAACTTTGCAATACCGAAGATGCACTTAATCAGAGTTAAATACGGTTAAAAAACCGCTTTTATATAGAATCAAACTGGAGCAAAAGAACCAAATTTATAAACGCATAGCGTTATTGGCAAAATATCAGTGATATTCTGGAGAAATTCGTTCGTACCAGACTTCCAAAGTACTAAAGAGACGAGTTAGAAAATCCAGTTTAAGCTTTTTAAACCTTGACTTTTCCGACTTCAGTACCCTAACCAAACTACTTTTAAAATGTGCGAATGTTTAAATAACAAATATATATAATTGGAAAAATTCTAATTTTATACCACATTAATTCTTAACCGTCTTTAAACTATTATTATAATAACCTAAAGTCAGCCTCCATTACGATCAAAGTAACTGATTTTGCCCAAAACACATTAGATCGTTGTCCCTTTTATTTTACCTCTTTTTGTACTCAGGTTTTCGTAATAATTCCACCAAATAAATTTAATACGTACACAAATTATTAAATATGTCAACTTTACTGCCGTTCTGTCGACAAAATACATTTCACCAAAAGCCAATTTTAACAATTTCTTAAATGTATTTCTTGAGAGAACAGTATCGAATGCACATTATCATTGAAGATTATTAATTATAAAAAATAATTATATTACTCTTTTAAATGAAAAATATCTTAAAAACATTTGTTTAGCCCAAAACAAATATCTTGGACCAAAACACGAATATGCAAACGCACTTATTGTTATTTAGTTTTTAATAAAAAGAGATTAAAAATTTTAAAACATCGTGTTTTTCTTATACAAAGTAGTTGGGTAATTATTTTATTAAAACTTTTAAAGGGAATATTTAATAAACCATTGTGATGAACTTTCTCACAAAATATTTGTTTTCCAAGAATTTTCTGGCAACAGTGGGTGAGAATTTTTCATAACACAATATTTGATATTTTTGTTGGTATTGCTAAAATTAACATCGCTGTGGCTCTATTTCTCTTGCAGTTGAAGCACAGGTATTCTCATATGTATAATGAAAAGCAGGAAGAGTATTTTCCAATAGTGATAAATCAGAAGTGAAATAATACAAAATTAATGAAATTGCATTTAGATCATTTTAAATTTATCAGTGAATTACAATAATTCTACCCTCGCAAGCGTAGATCTAAAAATCAACAAGAAATACTTTTAAAACAGGTTTTTAATTATATTTGATGAGCAATAAATTATAGGAATGAGTCAGTATTGAAACGAAATAACGCATTTTTTAACATTTTGTATGAAAATCGTGTGAGATGCAAAGAATTATCATTATGATTTATTTGATTAACAGTTCCAGTAGGTATTTTTCTTTTCGAGCAAAAATGACCTACTTTGAGTTACTCGGTAGAGTCACACTTTAGAGTCTTTCTGTTACTGTTTCATCGAGCAAACTTGCATAGTCTTCTTTAGGTAAATTAAATTACTGTCTGATTGAGCGAACTAGACAAACCTTAACTTTATTTTCACTTGCATTTAAGAGATCGCACCTAGTCATAAAACTAATTGCAAACCATCTGTTGAAGAATTCCTTTTATTCGGTAGATTATACAGCAATTTTTTAAATCTAATTGTTATTTTTTCATAGCATGGAAATAATAACAATGAAGTAACCTTCACAGATTTCTTGATTTTAAAATCAGTCACATTCGCTTTCTTCTGATGTGTGTGTTCTACTGCTTTTTTTCTTAAAAGAATAATCAAATTTAATTAGCAAATTTAAAAGAATTTGATATAACAATTTTAAATAATCTCCCTACTACTAAACATTTGTATGCAGAATATTCCGATAATATTAAAATACAGAGTTCTATATAATTTTTAAAAATCATGAGTGAAGAATTGAATACAATGAAGTCAGAGTTAATAAATTCGGAGTTTGAAGAAGAAAATATTCAAATAATATTGATACCATGAAACGTTACTGATCTGTAGGAGTATCATAAGTTTCATTCCGAATAGCAGAACAATATATTCTTTTTATAACTCAAATCAATGATGCAAAAAATTTATTTTAATAAATTGTTTGAGAAAAGTAAATTCAATGATTTCTAGAATGTAAATAGAACACATTATTTTTTTCACCACCTATTTAAAGTTAAATTGATTTGAATATGGTTTTATTATATATATTCAATACGATGTTTAGGGCCAATTTAAAGATTATAGATCATCAATTTTATACTAAAGACCATTTGGATGGAATAGATCAAAGGTTAAGTATAACCTTTAACTGCCTTCGTTGTCATGGGTATTTTAATTAAAAGAATTGTTTAGGAAGCATCAACGAAATTTCTCAAAAAAAAAATCTTGTGTCTTATGCAAAAAGCAAAAAAATCGGATACAGAAATTTTTCGAATACTTCACATACATTAAAAGTTACTAATACTAACGTTAAGTCTCACCGAACTCTGTATGTATATGAAATTGTAAGTAGAACGCGGGTATATCTCTATAAAAGAAGTTGTTATATATTTCCTTCATCGAGGTCTTCCTTGATAAAATACAAGTTTTTATATTTTTTATATTGATTCCCTTCGTTCCAGTATGCAACACATGCCCATATGATCTAAATACGATACAGTAAGAAAAAATTTTGAACCGGAATAAGTCCCTAATTGCAGGCAGAAACGTTTCCTGTTAATAAACGCCTATAACCATTGCAACGGCAAATATTAAACATTTTTCTTTATATCATTATTTTATAAAATGTATGTTAATAAATTAAAGTATGATAACACGTTTGAGAGGTTGAGTGCAGAAAATTGAGATCATAAAAAATAAAATAAAGAATAATGATTCCATTTTAATATCACGTTCTCTAGTAAAATTTCATGTCAAATTGCATGGACTCTTTCTTTCCGAAAGAGTCTGGCAACACTAATCATGGTTTCGTTTATGAAATCTTGTCATCGTGCATCGAAAGCTTCATTCGTATTCTCAGCTAAATAGTTAAAAAAAAAAACAATTTTTCTGCAAAAAAGTAAAACAAGCAATAAGAATTAAATGTCTATTAATAAAACGTAAAAAATTGTATTGGAATGGAATGCAATTTCTCTCATAAATAATCAGTGTATTTATTATATTGACCTTTCCTTGGAAGAGGAAGAGAAAAGCAAAAACGAAATATTTGAAACTGATTTGCAATAATTTGTCAATATTAAAAACAATGGATAAACGCAATACAAAGACAAATAAAACTTGTACTTAAACGATATAGAATATTTGGACGTCTTATGACAAAATTTCTTCAGAGCCTCATAAACATAGACCGGAATGGTATGGCGTCTACTACTCCTCGAAAACTCGAGTACAATTTTAGTAATAAATAATAAACGTAGTATTGACTCTATAAAACCATATAAAATAAAACCTCAAACAACTTATTTATAAAACAAACCATAAATCTTTTAAGAATAACATTATTTTATTGATGTAATTGTGAAAAATCTGTTTTGCAATTTTTAAATTTGTAATTTTACTGATATATTAATCAATGTATTATTTTGCACTTTTCGATGTGTTGTGGAATAATCGTATTCAGGCATAAAAATTCCTCTTTGTTACTGTTTTGCAAATGTTGACCATTTCCTAATTCGTTGGTCACTGAAAACAATTGAATAAATTTGTTATAAATAACACATTTTCATATAAAATATCTCCTTTATATTACTTTATGTCAAATATGATTTGTGATCAGTCATTTCAGTGGGACAAGATTATCCCTCAAAAGATATTTGAAACAAGTTTAAATTATATTTTCCGATTTTTTATACTATTTATAACATTTTTTATAATACAAAATCAACTGAAATTAATCTGCATAACTTTCAGTTGTTATAAATGCACAGTCTGTCAGTACGTGAAATCGGTTTTCCCAAGCCCCAGAAGAGAAAAATCGGAAGGACGGTTCCAGAGCTGGGAAGCTTACACCTATTTCTCGACGCAAAATTAACACCAAAAACCGATTATATTTTTGTTTATTTGAAAATTGAATCTATTTCATGCTTTGGGACTCCTCAATTGTCCATTCAAAACTTAAAAAAAAAAAATCTAGGGATGGGAAATTAAAAATTTTTTTTTTGGTACATTCGGTATTTTGTGGTACATATAATAACTAAAATATTTAAGAATTTTAAGGTTTTCTTAAATGAAACCGTTTTTGGTGTAATGAAGATTTCCATTGATGAAAAAAAAATTTTTAATTTAAAGCTCCCATCCAATAAAATTACTTTTTATTTCTGTAAAACAAAATTGGTATCAAAAATTAAAAAAAAATCAAAATTTTGATTCCAGGGTTCGGTACTGTAGTTTTTCTTAAATAAAACCGCTTTATACATCAGGAAGGTGTATAAAGCGGAAATTTAATATTTTTTTGACACATTCGGTATTTCGTGGTACATATAATAACTAAAATGTTTAAAAATTTTAAGTTTTTTTTAAATAAAACAATTTTTAGTGTAATGAAGATTTGCATCGATGAAAAAATATTTAAAAATTTAAAGTTTCCATCCAGGGTTAGGAAATTTTAATATTTTTTGTACATTAAAATAACTAAAAATCAACTAAAGTTGATTTTTCCTGGTTAAAATTATTTTTTGTCCTGGCAGAACGGAATTTGTATAAAAAAAAAACATAAAACCAAATTTCGATTTCAGTGCTCGAAAACTGATATATATTGTAGTACATGAAAGTGAAAGAAATGGTTACAAAATTTTAGTTTTTCTTAAATAAAACCACTTTATACATCATGAAGACTTGCATTGGTAAAAAATAATTTTAAAAAGTTTTAATTTTCACCTCCAGGTATCGGGAATTGAAATATTTTTTGGGCATATCAGTATTTTGTGGTACATATAATAACTAAAATGTATAAAAATGTTAAGTTTTTCTTAACTAAAGCCGTTTACAATAACATGAAGAATTTCGTGGATGAAAACAAATTTTAAAATTTATAGTTCCCATCCAGGGTTCCGGAATTGAAAATTTTTGTATACAATACATAACAAAAACTCAATTAATGCCGTTTTTTCCAAGTTAAAATTATTTTTTATTTCGGCAAAACAAAATTGGTATTACAAATTAAAAAAAAAATAAAAATTTCGATTCCAAGGTTGGATACTGCAATATTTTGGATAACATGAACGTTACCAAAATGGTTAAAAATGTGTACTTTTGCTTGTATTTTTTGCTAACTGAAACTATTTTATAAGTTAGAAAGCAGACGTACGTTAGTGAAGGGTGTATAAGATTCGGCACAGCCGAATATAGAACTTTTACTTGTTAACTATCAACAGATTGTGTTCCACATTATCTAATTCCACCTCTTTGGAGTTTCGCTCATTGATTTTAATCCGCTTTGCTATATTTTTTAAGGGCAGTTAGCGTTTGTAAGTGCTCTACCCATAGACTCTGAAATATAGCTGAAATAGACTCAAGTTCAAAATTATCTAAAAACAAGTAAAAGTGTTTTATTAGACTGGGCCGAATCTTATATACCCTTCACTAACGTACGTCTGCTTTCTAACTTATAAAATAGTTTCAGTTAACAGAAAATAAGAACAACTTCAGTTGCGTTTTTTGGTTACTTAAAAAAAATATTCCAAATTTCCCACACTTGAAAACGAAATTTTAATTTTTCAAATTTTTTACCAATACAAGTCCTTAAAATGTGTAAAGCGGTTTTATTTAAGCAAAAGTACAAATTTTCAACCATTTTGGTAACGTTCATGTTATACGAAATATTGCAGTATCCAACCATGGAATGGAAATTTTTATTTTTTTTTTAATTTTTAATATCAATTATTTTTGCCGAAATAAAAAATAATTTTAACTTGGAAAAAAACGGCACTAATTGATTTTTGGTTATGTATTGTATAAAAAAATTTTAAATTTCGGAACTCTGAATGGGAACTTTAAATTTTTAATTTTTTTTCCATCTATGCAAGTCTTCATGATACCAAAAATGTTTTTTTTAAAGAAAAACTTAAAATGTTTAATAATTTTAGTTATTCTATGTACCACAAAATACCGAATGTGCCAAAAAAAAAAAAAATTTCCACACCTGGAGACGAAAACTAAATGTTTTAAAATAATGTTTTACCAATGCAAGTCTTAATGATGCATACAGCTGTTTTATATAAGAAAAAATAAAATTTTTAACCATTTCTGTCAACTTCATGTACCACAATATATATCAGTTTTCGAGCCCTGGAATCGAAATGTGTCTTTTCTTTGATATTTGATACCAATTCTGTTTTGCCAGGACAAAAAATTATTTTATGCAGGAAAAAACGACGTGTTGATTTTTAGTTATTTTAATGTACAAAAAATATTAAAAATTCCCAACCCTGGTTAAAAATTTTAAATTTTTTAAATTTTTTAAATTTTTTTTCTGTCTATGCAAATTTTCCTGATGTGTAAAACGGTTTTATTTAAGAAAAGCTTAAAATTTTTAAACATTTTATTTATTATATGTACCACAAAATACCGAATGTGTCAAAAAAAAATTAAATTTCCGAATCGAAATTTAATTTTTTTTAAATTAGTTGTTGCCAATGAAAGTCTTCATGATAAAGCGGTTTTATTTAAGAAAAACTACAAATTTGTTACCACTTTCGTTACCTTTAAGTACTACAAAATTTTGCAGTACCGAACCCTGGATGGGAATTTTAAATTTTTTTGTCATTGATGCATATCTTCATTACACCAAAAACGGTTTTATTTAAGAAAAACTTAAAATTCTTAAACATTTTTTTTATTATATATACCACGCAATACCGAATGTGTCAAAAAAATATTAAATTTCCGATCCCTTGAATCGAAAATTTAATTTTTTCTTAAATTATTTGTTACCAATGGAAGTCTTCATGATGTATAAAGCGGTTTTATTTAACAAAAACTACAAATTTGTTACTTTTTTGTTACTTTAATGTACCACAAAATATTACAGTACCGAACCCTGGAATCAAAATTTTTATTTTTTTAATTTTTGATATCAATTTTGTTTTACCGAAATAAAAAGTAATTTTAACCAGGAAAAACGACGTCAGTGGATTTTTTGTTAGTTTATTGTATAAAATAATTTAAATTTCCTAACCCTGGATGGGAACTTTAAATTTAAAAATTTTTTTTCATTAATGCAAATCTTCATTACACCAAAAACGGGTTTATTTAAGAAAAACTTAAAATTCTTAAACATTTTAGTTATTATATGTATCACAAAATACTGAATGTACCGAATTTTTAATATCCCATCCCTGGAAAAAAAAATTTTTTTTTTTTTGTTTTGAATGGACAATTCAGGAGTCCAAAGCATGAAATAGGTTTAATTTTCAAATACGTAAGAAAATAATCGGTTTTTGGGGTTAATTTCGCGTAGAGAAATAGGTGTAAGCTTCCCTGCTCTGGAACCGTCCTTCCAATTTTTCTGCTCACACTAAATCCATCAGTCGAAGAATGAAGTCTCTTCTGGGGGCTTGGGAAAACCGATTTCACGTACAGACAGACGGACAGACGGACATCGCTCAATCGTCATCGCTATTCGTAAGGATCCAGAATATATATACTTTATGGGATCGCATATTGATATCGAAAAAATTACACATGGAATGACAAACCTAAATATACCCTTTCACATTTTTGTGAAGGGTATAATAAATACCGTTGGAAGTAAGCACTGGTCGTCTGTGATCAGGGTGATACTTTAATCGATGTACTGAAATAAAGCGATAACTGAACTCTTTCCAAAATCTAAATGATATATATATAAATTAATTTTTATGTATATTATTCGACCTTATTTTGGGGTTTGTGCTCTAGATCTATGACTTATAAATAAAACTCTTATTGTGTTTTATTATAATTAAATAAAATATTTCACCCTCACTTTAAGTGGATGGCTTTATTAATAATTGTGCCGGTAAAGAACACCGAAGGTGTTCGAAATATTGAAAATATTAAGATGTTTCATTATAATAACTTACAATAACAAAGAGCCAAACCGATGATCAAATACCCAGCTGTTCTCTCGATTTCTCTACTCTTCTCTTTTGTATTTATCACGTCGATACAGTGACGTTTCATTCTTAATAAATCTTCGGGTACTCTAGTACGTCGTCTAGCATGCAAGTAAAAATCTCTTTTATATTTTGTTTGCTAATACTAAATTTGCCAGGAAGTAGTAGGGAAACTTTCTCTGTTTTTAGAATTTTGGGTTTTTGGTAGGTTTCTGTTTACAAAATTATACCTTAATTCAAATTATTTGAGATCTAAACAAAGATCGCTAGCTAGCAAGGCCGCGATATCTGGGAGTCTTATTCCGTTATATGAATACTATATGCAAAGTTTGAGAAACTTATGTATCCACTCTCGGTTTTATTTAGTCGTTTTTCAAGATTTGCAAATTATTTGCAGACTACAGGTTTGATTTTTGAGCCGGTTAAATAATATTCAAACAATAATTCTCAATAAAAAGGTCAACCAAATACCGTTGAACCTCAGGAAGACCACTCGGCTCATGAATTTAATCAAATTTAGGATTAGAATCTGCTATCTCGTTGGTAAATTTAGGTCAATATAGCAACGTGTTCTTTTGCTTAATAGTGTCAACATAATATTGACAAACATTTTCATATATGAAGACATTTTATTTATTTCATTAACTTGTAAGAGTTTTTTCACCTATTTGTCATACTCATTACGAATGTGTATTGATTATTAAATGTTGTACGATTTCAGGGAGCATTAAACTTAACCGATTGTTCTTTAATACCAATTGAAAAAAGCAAGAAATGCGAGGTGTATATTAAATGAAGTAAATAAATTCGATTATACAATTTTTAAAACTTAAAACTTTTTTGAAATTTTAGAATATCGGAAGTGAAGATTGCACAACATATCTACCCAAACAAATAAACCATTTAAACAAAATACGTTACTAAGTGTGCTCTCTTGTGAAGACATAAAGATATTGCACCCAGAGAAAAAATGACACCATACGTGCTCAAATTGACAACAATCAGTGTCAAAAGTGTATCAACAACGTTTGTGGTCAAGTTGAGCACGCCGTTGTCAAATCGACAACGAAATGTTGAAAACGTAGACGTTGTCAAACAGAGCACAAACGGGTTCAACTTGACAACGTATTAGTGTCAAGTTGAGACCATTCCGTTGTCAAATTGACACCATGTCGTTGTTGAAGTGACACCGTGACGGTGTCAAATTTGCAACGGTATGGTGTCAATTTGACACCATTCGTTGTGGATTAATAAATTTCCGTTCCTTTTCCAATCTGTTCTCATTAAAATAACAACTCAAGTTATTGCTTTAAATTTTCAAAAGTATTTTATTAAAGAAAATAAATTGTATTATATACATACATACGTACATAATATATAGCATTTAAATTAAACTAAAACTAACATTTAAATTGACTTTATTCTAAAATAAATTTTTCCATTATTCATTGGATATAAATGAAATGGGAGAGTTATAGCATCTAAAATTGGTATTATAAAAGCTTTATCCTGGTTAAGTGTACCAACTTCAAAGGATTGCAAATGATTATCAAATTCTTTAATATATACTTGATTACATAAAAAATAAATATTTTCATTTTGAATTACAAAGAATTTTATTTTGAAAATTTCAATTGATGAATTTTTTGTAGCTATGTAATAGTTTGTTTTATATCGGGTCCCTTTAAATATAATATCATTAGAAAGTTTGCAATTTTGAAAATCTAGTTCTGGCTTACTTATTTTGTAGAATAGCTCTTCTTCTAATAAGTTTCCATTACTATAAGAATTAATAATAAAATTAGGTTCTAAATTATTTTCGTGTGTCAACAAAAAATTTGAAAATTTTAATCCAGATTTTAAAGACAACGAATGACATGGATTTACTCTTGAAGTAGTATTACTGAAATACATTTTTGCTTCTTTATACTTAGCCTCAAATCTCATACACCACAGATTCGGGCCACATTTTCGAATAGCAGTTGGGTAATGGACAAGAAAATGATGCTTTGGTTTTAGAGGAACGTATAATTTTAAATAAAGTATATGATGATTTTTAATCAATTTCTCCAATTTTAATAAATCGTCTTCTATAAAACTTGATTTTAAGAGTAAATCAATTATTTGCAATAATAATTTGAAAACTTCCCAATGGTTGTTACCTTGAGGAATTAAATCGCCGGTCATTAAAGGCAAAAAATTAATAAAGCAAATAGTTTCACTAGCGGACATATTTAAATTATTATTTTTTAATCTGTATAAATCTAGTGGTATAGAATTGTTTCCAACTTCAATTTCTCCATACTGAAATAGAGTTTTCTGCTGTTAATACATCATGCATAACGTCGAAGCAAAAATTTTCGGTGACATGAAAATTTGGAATATATTCGAAAATACACCGGTTTTTAATACCAGTTTCTTGCAAATTATTTTCTGTGACATTAAGGTTGTAATTTTCTTTGTTTCTCAAAGAATCCAAATATTGAACTGCATCCGATTGCATTTGGAGCTTTGTTCTTGTACAGATACGGCAAAATCTTTTAGAATTAAATGATTGAACAAAACCTAAAATGCTATTGACAGCTAAATTATCACCCACAATCACACCCAAAATAAAATGTACTTTGTGAACTTTTTGATGGATTATAATTTCAACGCCATCTTCAAGTTTTTTTAACTCTTGTACTAAGTGATAAAAAGATTTTTCATTGCCGTGAGTTTTTAAATCTGTAAAAGATATAAATGCAACCGTAAATATGTACTCTAATTTTGACAATAAGTGTTGTGGCATTGAAGGAAAAGTAATGTAACAACCACATATAGCAAAAGTGTGGCTTCCGAGAGGATTGTTTATTTGAAAATCATCAAAATAAAGAACGTAGGGAATAATTAAATCAAACTCGTATTTCAATAATTTCGTTTTGTACAGATCTCCGTTTGTGAAATTTTGAAGAATATTTGAATTGAGAAATTTTTTAGCATTTTGTAGAATTAATTCAAAAAGATTGGGAATTTTAAAAATTGATTCAAACATGAATTTCAAGGGCATTATATAAATGTTGTATATTTTGGGACCCAAACTAGGATTCCCGCTAATAACAATCTCTGAAATTTGATTGTTGATTGTAAATAGCTTTGGTTTTTCATATAAATTTAATTCTTTTAAATTTTTAGAAGTCTATATTCCGTTTTAGTTTCTTCAAAAGGACTTTTACAAAAGTTCAATAAACACTTCAAATCTTCGTGGACTGGATTATCATTAATGTATTTTTCTATAGAATCAGAAATGGATGAAAAAAGTACCGCAACTGAATTTTGTATTTCAATAGCTCTATTTCTAGGCGGACTCCTCAATTGTCCATTTAAAACTTGGCACATTCGGTATTTCGTGGTACATATAATAGCTAAAATGTTTAAAAATTTAAAAATTTTTTTTATAAATAAAACCATTTTATACATCAGGAAGATTTGCATAGATGGAAAACAATTGAAGTTAAAAATTCTCATCCAAGGTTAGGAAATTGAAACTTTTCATACATTAACATAACCAAAAATGAACTAACTTCGTTTTTTCCTGGTTAATATTATTTTCTATTCTGGCAAACAAAATTGGTATCAAAAATTAAAAAAAATCATAATTTCTATTCCAGGGTTGGATACCGCAATATTTTGTGGTACGTGAAAGAGACAAAAATGCTTCCAAACTTGTAATTTTTCTTAAATAGAACAGCTTTATACATCATGAAGACTTCCGTTGGTAAAAAATATTTTTAAAAAATTAAATTTTGCTTCCAGGGATCGGAAATTGATTTTTTTTGTACATTCGGTATTTCGTGGTACATATAATAACTAATATGTTTAAAAATTTCAAGTTTTTCTTAATTAAACCCGTTTTATAAGTCGTGAAGATTTGCATTGATGAAAGAATTTTTCGCTTCCAGGGGTGGAAAATTTAAATTTTATATAAATAAAGGGTCAACTAACGCAGTCCTTTTTTTTATTAATTAAAACAATTTTTTAACTCAGGAAAAGGCAATTAATATCAAGTATTTAAAAATATCTTACTTTCGATTCCAATATTTTGTATAACATGAGAGTTACCAAAATAGTTAAGAATTTGTAGTTTTGCTTAAATAAAACACATTATGCAGACTCATATTGGTAAAAAATTTTGAAAATTAAAATTTCGTATCTAGGCTTGGGAAATTTTGAATATTTTTTTATAAAAGTAACCAAAATATGCAACTGAAGTTGTTTTTATTGCGTTTATAAATTAGAAAGCACAAAATTGGTACTTAAAAATATGTGTATTCTCGACGTACGTTGGTGAAGGGTATATAAGATTCGGCACAGCCGAATATAGTACTTTTATTATTATTATTTTTAATTGAAAAATCAAAATTAGAAATTTTTGTTCATGAATAAAAGTAAAAAAATTAAAACTAATACTGTTTCTATAATGAGAACAAATGCAATAAGAGCTTATGAATTATAATAAAAGTATTGATCAAAATTAAAAATATTAATAATTAAAATAAAGATTTCCAATTACAATTCGTTTTCAAAACCTGATTAATATGTTTTTCATCATCGGCGTGCGAATCAATATAAAATAAATTAATTACAAATCACAAACTGTTGCTTTTAACATCATACATTTACATACATGTTGTATCCTATAACAGTATCAAGGGACACTATTGAAACACACAATTCAGTACTGAAATTTTATTTCAACAACAAATATATATTGCATTAGTTAAAAGAAGAATAAATGCTATTGTATGTTTTTTATTTAAAAGAACAGCAATATTTGTGTACTCATAAAATCAAATGCAAAAAAAGGGAACAATTCATTAGTGAACATTGTGAACTTGATCCAACAAGACGTTTTATGGCATAAAATTTATGCTCACGTTTAGTATGTACACACATTCAAAGTAGGCATTCGCAACTGTCGTTGCTTTGATCATAAGTACAGTCACATCATGTATGTCGATATGCATATAAGTTGTTATGCATGGACATGTGTACACACAACAAGGCGACAGAAAAAAATTTTTTTTTGCTCTATTGTGCGACTGTTATACAAATTGTGACGTATGACTGTATGTTGTTCCTTTTTATATGGCCAATGATGATCTCCACGTTTGCAGAAACAGTGGTGCAATTTAATAAACACTGCTTAATGAGGGGTACTAAGACAAACGGTTATATATGAAAAATATTGTTACTGAATCTTGTCGAGGTAAGATGTCGGTAGAACAATGTATTCATAATATGATTAAGATTATATTGTCTAGTTTGATAAATTACAGAGTCAATTTCTCTGTCAGCATTTTACATCCATACTATAAATTTTTTGTTGACAAGTGTAAATGGAGAATTTGAAAGCAAAATTACTTTCAGCAGCTCACAATGTTGGCGCTTAGTTTAACTGATTCCCAAACAATAGAATCGGATATTAGTGGCCAATCCCCATAAGATATATTTGGCCACTCTATAACCCGTGATATAATAACTGAGAAGACCTGCCAGGAAGTGATTGACCTCTTTGGTGGAACCAAATATAATTACGACGATCTTAAAATTGAACAGATTTTCATTACGATTAATCATACGATACAAAATCACATACCTGACATTTTTGTACAGAAATTTTGTTCAGTGTTGCATCAGAGTTCAAGCGTGGAAAGACAAATGTTGGAAGTTTTCCCTCTTATGTAAGACACCATCACCAAGTTATGACACATGGTGGATATCAACATATAAAAGCTCGTCACCGCCTGCAAAGCCACTGTGGCAAAGTGCCGTGGCAGTGACCAAGTTAAACACTATTTATATATCACGATGAAGATGTTACTAAAACCCCTAGTAAAACGACAGCGTATCTCTTAATGGAAACAGGCAACACTATGCTTTTAAAATCTACGAGGTACACTTAAGGGAGATGCGAAGAGATATCGAAGGTCTCGGACAAGTCAGAACTGAGATTTTCTTACAAATATGCTGAAATATTTGGCAAGAAATTTTGGATTTATCAGTTGAGGATTCGCTGCAAAACAGCATATAAGCAAACACTAAATCAAACATAGACAAGCTAAAGATTTGAATCTTTTTATGAAAAAATACGTGAGGCCAATTAGAAATAAACATGCTAAATGGCATTAAATGAAACAATATAGAAAAATGTTGGGGCTGGAATATATAATCACGAAGCGAAAGATTAAAGAATAAATAATCTCGAAGTAAAGAAAAGTTTTAATATAGAGAATGTTTAAATTTTTCAGAGGAAAATATACAAGAATATGAACTCTAAAGAAAAGCACAAATATCTTTGATTACACATATACTATGATCTGAAACCATATTTATATACATTTATTTTTGGGAAGAAGTTAACAAAAAAATAAGGGAAGGACTAGTAACGGCTATATATAAATAATATAGACATGAAACATGGCCAATTACAATTTAAGGCAGAGATTTTTGATTGGTGGACAATTTCAGAATAAAAAATTATGGGTTGGGTTCTGTTGTCTTGAGTGAAAGAGACAATAATATATGTGTGCTTTATACAGTTTATTAAAGAAAGAACGAGAAGAAGATATAAGAAGGGGTAATGATTAGGAAAAAAAACATGGCGCGGAGTATCCATGTTTAAAATTTGTTGTTAAGGTTGTTTTTTAACTTAAGCCTTAAATCTTAAGGTATTATGGTTGTTTTTTATTAAATTTTATTTATTTTAATTTTTATTCCATATTTAGGTAACAGCTTGTTAACATCTTCAGAGATTTTTATTTTCTGAAGATGTTAACAAGCTATTAAAGAAATATCAAATAAAAATTATCTTAAATAATATATAATAAAAAACGACCATAAGCTTCATTAATATTATATTAAACTGATAAGGTCAATATAGATAAATCAACATCAAGGTACTCTTATTATTTCATATAGTTCTGTTCGCATTCCCATATTATGTTTCAGTTATCTGGGACACATGTATATATAAATTTGGCTTTGAGAGTCAACCAGCTAAGTTCAGTTTTTTTAAATATCTGCCATTTTCATGTCTTTTCAAACAAGAGGAGAACTATCGACTGGCTGATATAATTTGATATGAGTGTTCATAATGAGTAAAGCTAATTTTTTATTGTTCAATGTTAATATTATTGTATTAGATGTTTATTTATGTGGTGAGGATTATAGTTAACGCTCATGAAACGCATTTAAAAGCTCTTGTAGGTATTTAATCAATAGTCGCTTGAACGTGTATTGAATGGAGTATTCTGAAAAACTTTCTAATGAGCTGCTTGGAATACAGCAATTACTGTGGGTTAAGCATGTGCATATGCATAAAATAACATCGAAAGGGTTCGTTGTATGTATATTTTGTAACTTTGCAATTAATTTACAAATTGAAATAAGTGTTTAATTGCCCTTTTCAATTGCAATATTGCATATTCCCTTGATTATAATTGGTTCTCTCTGCTTGTAATGTTTTCTAAATTATTTTGCTGCCTAGAGACTCTGTATATAAATTAAATTGATTAAGTTAATAATCACATCTTCAAAATATAAAAATATGAGATTTATAAAAGTTCAAATATTACAAATATTTTACAATTTTCTACTTTTAAAATCATATTTATACATATTTATATAAGAGCTACATTTTAATAAATTTTCTTTCTCTTATTTAATTACGTAAGATAAGTTATTTACTGAAGTCTTATCTAAAAATTACAATTTACAAGTACCCTGTTCTATCCCATTAGCTTTTGAATGAAATGTATTTTGGAAACTAAGTCAATAGAATAAATATTTTTTTTAGATTGTTGATTCTCTCTGAAAACCTTTCTACAACATACATTTGAAATAGAAAATCAGAAACCTTGGGAGTTTTTCCAGAGGAAAAGTTTTTCGTGGTAGAAGGTCTAAAGTGCTTCGTATACAGTTAGCAATCGCTACATATGATGGTGCTATCTTATAAACTATTCTGACTTTTCCTTCAATATTGTATGTTTTTTAAATAAAGAGCCACTGTGCGCTGTACCACTTCCAAGGCTTTGCGTTTCGATTTGGCCATTAGTATATCTCCCCAAATCTTACTACCATATAGCAGCATCGTGCCTTCCGATGTTCGCCATTAGTCTGCTTAACATGCCATTTACTTTTGCCACAATAATGAATGCAAATTGTATCTGAGCCCAAAAAGTGAGTCTGTCTACGAGTCATCAGGATGACCTCAGTCTTGTTTTGTTAAGACCATCGTTTTACAACCATATTGGTTTATTTCTATTTTCACGTCGACTATATCTCGTGCTAAAGTTACCAAAACGCCTTCATCAGATATACAGTTACGCATTGTCCTCATAATATCTGCCCAATGTAGGCTGGTAAAAGCATTCCTTATATCGAGTGTGGCCAATACGATAGTACTTTTTGGATGGTAGCGTCTGCTCTGGGTATGTTTGAAATTTCTTACGACAATTGAGTAGCACCAGGCGTCGATTTTTCCAGTACACTGAACAGATTCTCCAACAGCTTGCAGGCACTATCGAGTTGGTTTAGCAAAAAGCAAATCACTAATATTGATTACATAAAATTATTGCAGTTTGCTTGCGGATAAATAAACAGCAATCAAAGCAATCGGCATGAAGCTATATTGGCAGAAAGAGATTTATTGGAAAAAGTTTTGGTGCTACCATGAGGGAGCAAATAAAAGCTCTTCAGAATTACAAGTTTGTGAAAAAATCTTTACTTCATCATTACCATTAATATCTTTAGCGTCACTAAATAATAACGTGTTTCGAAAAATTTGTTTTTAAAATTTTTTTTTGGTGTACTTGTCTCTACCTCGACTAGTGTATTCTGTGGCCTCAAGCTTTTATTGCTATTATTTTAAAGATAAGTTTTTTATTTTTAAAGAAGAATTTCTACTTGTTCCCTCATGGTGGCAACAAAACTATTTTTCAATTAAATTCTTTAAGTTGTGCCAATTTCTTGTCATTATGGACATTTTGGAGGAAGTTTTTGCAATACTAAAATTTACTGCAGCGCGAGTAGTTTGAGCATTTAAGATTCTGAGGACATAAGGATTTAAATATGCATTTTGTACAAAACATTTGCAAAATTGTATTTGTATATGTATGTCTTTACTTAATTTCATGTATATGATTAACAAAATATAATGATGTATTTCTTTCCTGATGTGGTAGCACGTTAGTATATATGTTATAATCAAATATTTCCACTTAAATAATATAATCCGAATCTTCAACTGCAAAGCAGTTCATCTCATTTAATATAGTATGAGATTATTTTGAATACCGAATCCGGAAGCTTCCAATGAAGTTCTTTTGGTGTACTCATTCAACGCAATCTTCCATTTAACAACGATTTATTTATCCCGCTCTGGGTACTCGTACAACTTGTTGTCCCACATCATCCTCAAGACACAGAAGATCCATGTTTGCTCGATTTGAAGGAATACAAAAGTCGATCTCCTCGCAAACAATTTCAATATACTCGTCAATAAGAATAACAATGGATTTAATAATAGATTAAACTGCTAGACTTTTATCAAATCTTTGCTTGAACAGCTTTACTCTCCTTAGCAGCGTCTTCAACTAGAAGTTAGTCCTTGTTGCTTTATAAAGAAATAATCATCTGCTTCCGTTTCTAAATTGGAAAGTATGGGCCGAAGGTTGTGTTTTTTATTGCACAAACCTTTAACAAGGGTTGATATGCACATGTTCCATTGTGTTCGATATTGCATTTCCCTTGAAAAAGGCATTAATTTCATTTTTAATTTCAACAAACGTTTTGCACAATATGGTGTATTATATTACGACGGCTCAATTCCGATATTGAAGTTCTTTGCGTAGGGCGTTAACAGTATAAAATATGCAATTTCTCTAGCCATAAAAACACTTGAAGATGCAACATGAATGACTTTTATTTTATATATAAGACATTCTTGTGTCTAATTTCTTAACCTTTTTTCTTTTAATAATTAATAGACTTGTTTGAGTGTTGTGTGTGTATATATACATGTAATTGAAAAGAAAATTTTTTACATTAGAAAATAATTTTCTGAAGAAGCTAACCAAAGGTTAGCGAACTATCGAAATATATATATTAATATAAAATAACCTCAAAACTCAAACAAATCTATAAATTATTATATATAAGACAAACATTTTTAATATTCAAACTGCAAATCACACGTTTCTCCTCGCCATACTTATATTTCAATAGCAGTCATTTCGAGCATTGATATGTTGGAGGAAGTCACATCCGAATATGCCATCAATTGCTGACAGTTTTGATAGCGTGAATAAGTAGGAAGTGTGATTGCACAAACATTTGTGGCTTCAAAACTATCTTAGAATCTCCTTGACTTGATTTCACAATAAAAGGCTTTCCTAATTGTTTAATACCCTCTCTAAGCTCCATATGAAATTCATCGAAGTGCCAGTGTCTGTAAGTTCAACTAAAGTTCTTCCTTTTATTGTTTTTTAAATTAATTGGGGAACCCTTTTTAAATAATTTATACAAAAACAAATTTTTCATGGGGATAATATACAAAATAAGTTATAAATTTGTCTTTGAAATCTCTCACGAAAATTTAAAACATCAAATGTTTTTTGGACTCTAATTCTATTCATTTTAGTTGACATAAAAGTTAAACTTGGTGGCCTGAAAGCTCGTCAATAAGAATAACAATGGATTTAATAATAGATTAAACTGCTAGACTTTTATCAAATCTTTGCTTGAACAGCTTTACTCTCCTTAGCAGCGTCTTCAACTAGAAGTTAGTCCTTGTTGCTTTTAACTCCTGAAATTGCAGCTGATAATATTTTTTAATTAAAACAAAGTTTCGTAAACGAAAATAAAATTTCAAAACTATGCAACATGTATTTAATATGTATTCAAAGGAACTGGTACTTAAAATTGGTAGTGGCTACGTAAATTTCTCACACTTCGCAGAAAAAAAAGCTAGTTAATAAAACACCTAAATGTCGAACAAGCATTATCAGCCTTTGTTTAGATCTTGTAAAGAAAGTTGCTCCAACAACTCCAACCGCAAAGCAATACATTTTAAAATGGCACTACAGCACTTTTCTATACCGACGTCAGATAATATGCAGATGTTCCAATATTATGTTGCAAGTTTTATCATATCCAACAAATATGGTAAATGGTTTTATATTTTGTTGAATATGTTCCTATAAATCAAATAATAAAAAATATGAATTTTATTCTATTCGCATTGACTAAACCACTGACATTAACGACCTCTGTCAACTTCTTATTTGCGTTCGTTGCGTGAATAAGAAATTAAAAGTTTTCAAAAGCATGTTTTCACTGTAATCTTGTTATGGAAATGTTAGAGGAAAATTCTTGTTTGATTCGACAAACTTCTGTCTATTGTAGACTCTAAAAAATTAATTTGGGTCTGTATTGTAATTTGTTATATCGGGTAAGAATGAAGGATTTGTTGGACAATTAAAAACCCATGGTTTTCATGTTAATACATTACATTATTAATCAAGCTGCCTTGGCATCCAAATTCATGAACGAATTCCAGTTATGAAGTTTGCAGAGGTGATAATAAATAAAATACGAGGAGGACACCATTCGCTTTTACATAGGAAATTTGTTCGCCTTTTAAAAACCAAAAATGCTTTACATAATCACCTCAAAATGTTTACTGAGGTAAGCTGGTGAAGCAGAGGCAACTGTCTTAATATATTATTTGAATTAAGGAAAGAAGTTCTTCAGTTTCTTGAAGTTGAACAAATAGATGAATACTTATCAGATTTTCTGAAACTATTAATTCCTTTTTATCGGACATAACCACTCTTCTAAATAATTTTAATCTTAAACTCCAAGGTAATAAAAATAGTATTTATGATTTGTCGAAAATTTTTTTAAATTGCAGAAGAAAATTACATTTATTGTTGACAGAAATCAACTGAAATAAAATTGTCAACTGAAATAAAAGAACATAAAAAAGTGGTGGGTGTTAACAATAAGCAATTGCTCTATAAAATGAGCATCACTGTATCAACCAAGAATGATAAAATAAATTTTTTTCATTCTCGGTATCAAGGTCATCGTGCTGAATGCAAGAGGGAGGAGCAGAGATGTCGAGAACAACAGAAGAGTGAGAGCTCAAATTGTCTTCCATATTTCTTATGGGTTTATTCTACAAATGATTTAATTGAATAAATACAATTAAATAAAAATTATACTAATTTATTATTTTTGACTTTGCTTTGTAATGCTTATAGTTGGTAATATTAACTGGCCTTTTCTGAATTTTTGTCGAATAGAGTAATAATTCTCTCAAGAAAATATTAGTGCTACTAACATTTATCAAGTATACGAGCAAGCGCAATTTTTAAAAGATGATGAACTTGAGCGTGTTTCAGCGGACCCCTTTCCGTAGGGCCTTACGAACGCTAACCTTTTAAAGCTGCTTTTAAAAGAGATATGAAAAGCAAGATACTGGCTCAAAATTTTTCTGTTCATAACGATCCATTTCTGATCCCAGCGCTCGACGAAATTAGCACAAGAACAATACAGAAATTTCGTACTTTTATAGCAATTAAAAGTTATGCAGAGTATTTTAAGTTTATTTACATAAAAATTATATAAAAATATAAGATAGTATATTATAAATCAGTTTCAAATATTTTTCTTCTCACTGAAATGGTATGTCGTTTTTGCAAATATATTGCCCCAGCAATCTGCTGTCGGTTCTTCATATAAAACTATTACTAATGTGGTCTTTAGCTGAGCTTTTATTACAGCGCTCGTAAGCATATAAATAAATATTATATATCACAAAATTCAACAAAGAACATTAAAATATGGATGGAAAAGGAGCTACAATAATGTTGACAACTCCTTCTGTTGTGAAATGATCAATAAGAACACACATTTTTACCTTAAGCAATATTAACAAAAATTTGTTTAATATTTACTATTTATCTTATATTGTTTAACTAAACAAAACTTTTGAAATGGTTGGCGAATTATGAAAATAGCCAACATTTGCATAACAGTAACACAAACAGTACAGAGAAACTTTCATGCCTGACGAAGTGTATTCCATTAAATATTTGAATTTGTTGGATTATTCAACAATATTTTACTCAACAAATATTAGCATTTGTGGATAAGTACATACAAAAATACTAAGCGTTTGAATTCTGAAATATATCAGAAATCAATTCTTCGCTTCATATTCCCACAACAGTGAAAATACTAACGATATCACCTAAAAAGCTGGAATTCGTAAAACATATACATATTTCACAATTAAGTCCAGTTTGTATGCGGTTGAAGACAAATTTTATCATAAAAGGTCGAAAAATCCTCTATCTACCCCTTATGTATATGATTTGGTTCGTTTTGTATTACATGTAATCCATCACGTTTGTTATTGCAGGCATATTATTACAAACCAGGTTAACATACACAATTTCCTTTTACTTTTCTTTTCTACTTCTACGAAGAAGTAAAAATATTATAGTGCACTGACGCGAAATTCACATTTCATTCCATTTCTTCTATATGGTATTTAATTCCAATTTATTTTTTATTACTTTGAATTGACTATTTAGAATCGAAACTTTCTATGCACGTGGACAAGCTTTTATGATCGAAATGTCAAACCATAATCATGATTACTATTGCCAGACTTATAAAAAAGGAGGATTTTGTCGGAACAGTTTTATTAAAATTCCCTTGATTTGATTGCAATGTAATATATAATATATTGACGAGGCCAATATATACAAATAAACATTGACAACTTAAAATTTCTTTTCAAGAGATGAACTCTTCGACAAGGCAAATATGTGATCACTTTTTTTGCTGAGGATATTTGTAATGTAACGAAATATTCGTATACTCGCGTTCGGATTAAATTTCGATATTTGCCAAAGTTCGTAGAGATTTAGCTCCGATATAAATTGTCTTTTGTTTAAATTGATGGCCTAGAACCGACTACAGAATAGTCGTGTTGAACGAATAAATTCTATTATTAAGCAATATGCATTCTATTTAAATTTCTTTACATTTTAAACTCTATCCATATGAACTTTGCCTACATTTTTATGCAATTCCGCACTCTTAAATTTAAAAACATGTATCCAATATTGTATTCTAACATTAACGGAGTTTTCCAGACACAATTTTTTGTGAGAAGAAAAACGATTTAAAACTGTTATAACAAATATTTTACAACTGCTAAATTAAATCTAAAATTTTGTTATACATAAATATTACAGCAGTGGAAAACAAATATCAATAGTGAACGATATGTTAGTAAAAATTAAGTTGAGGTTCGTGCGCACTATTTCGTTTTAATACTAACTCATTGCACTAACTTTTTATTCAGCAAATATAATTATGAAACTGAATATATAAAATTTTTTATGTTGTATTGACTTATATATCTTATTTTTATGCCTGCGGAAGAATAGAACTGTTCTGATACACTAATAACTTCAAACTGATTCAAACACAATTAATATATTTAGTGGTTCTAAGATATGTTGGATATATGTTCCCTGATGATCTGCCCTACTAAATCTTCTTCAAACAATTCGGGGCAAGAGAATCAGCACGACTAAGAGTATAACAAAGAATATTTCAGGGTATTACGATATGGATATCCGTTCCGAAACATGTTAAAAGGAAATAGTGTACAATTTATCGGAACACCCAGCGATAAGACCAGAAGGTACATCGGAGGTGAAACCAGCGTATGGGAATAGAACAATCCTCAAAAGAAACTTCTCAGATTTGTCGATTTTACTAAACTATTCCGTTTAATCTACCTCCTTCTACTTACCCTTATGCACTCCCGTATCTCATTTGAATTAGATATTGAACAGCTGCACACACATTTTACGGATAATCACTAAAGTGTGGAATAACCGTAGATAAAGAAATATAGTATGTAGAGTGACCAATTTGCTTATCGTGCTCCCGAAGGTATAACTTAATTAGTGTATTATAAATTTTTTATTCTAAGTTTTTCCCTAGAGCAATATATAGGGTTTGTCAGCTGGTAAAGGATTCTAAAATAATAAGCCTAATTTATTTGTTACTTCAAATAATTTCTTAGGGCCATTATTACAACTTGGTGTTATCTTAAGGTGAGATTTTATCAGTCAGATTAACAAATTTTCATTATTACAACTTTCCTTTAATCTAAGTATGTGCTATATATTAAAGGCAAGTTCGACTTTGCGATAAGTTTTACCAGGAGGATTTATGTTTATATTATCATATTTTCTTATATTTTAATATGGTAGCACCAAACATGGGTCTTCTTCACTTGAAAGGTTTTTTTCCCGTCTTCTCACGGCTCGCACGATTGTTTCCTTAGATGCTGACATTTATTATATAATAACAAAAAGTTGTATTTTCACAAACAAAAATCCCATATATTTTTAAAAGGTAAAAACAAGTGTGTCGTTGCCACACAAATTTTCGCGATCTAAATAATCTTTCAAAAGTAGTCGGTAATTGCTAGTGGTATTGCCACACAATAAGATATATACATTTAATATTACCGGGAAGTTGTAATAATGAATGTTGCTACCGGCCACTTTATCGACTTGTTATGCTAACGTTGGCATTTACTACCACCAACTTTGTCGTCAAGTTGTAATAATGGCCCTTAGTATATTTAGGATTAATACTATGGTCACTTTTTGTTAGCCACTTGTATGGGAAAGCAAATATCAAAGCAAAAACACGGTTTGAAATGTGATTAGTAGTAGTTTGCCGTTACGAGAGTTATTATCTTTTAGATATGAGAATATGTATGCGGTTCAAGGTGCAAAATATATATCACTTAGTTGATTAAAAGTATTTTTAATAAAAGTTTGTACATAATTAAAACGTTTGAAATTAATGTTTAAATGACATGTTAACTTCGATACGGATCATTTAAATGGCACTTTAGCTGAAATGGTTGTTATAGAAATTTTTATGGCATTTTATTTACGAATATTTTTATTGGTTATTTCTAAAGAGCCAGCTCAGTTCAAGCAAAATCTATGTCCAAGGAGATGCATCTAGAGCAAAGCATTTAAATTTTAGATGCTATCGTGATATCAGGATCTATCGAAATGAAATGTGCTAAACTTTAATCGGTTAACCGATTAAAAACCGCACTTAACATTTAGTTAATATGTGCATTAATTTAAGATACGTACTACTATATTGATAGAGAAAATTGTTGTTGTAGAGGAATATTGTCACATGCACTCAAAGGAAATAAGTGAATTTAATTGAGTTAAAATTATGTCATCAAATATATTCAACTTAAAGTCAGTGAATGGTTTTTGAGCCTATAGCTAAATGGAAAATTTTCTTGCGTAATATATGAATACGGAATACATAAACCGAAAAAGCACTTAAACCATGCAAACAGTTGAAAAATGGCATGCAATTTTTCAGTAACAAAATACCGTTTCTTGTTGATGTATGTGTTACCATAAAATACCGCTAATCAATCATTGGATTTCCGAAACTGTTGTTAAGGTTAATGAAATATGTTCTTATATTATATAGTCTACTATTGTAGACTATTCTAATAGTTCACATCTATTTAATAGTTATTAAAATATATTGGAAAATTAACAGAAAAAATTGTTTCAAATTCGCTATTATTATTTTGTAATAATCAATTGAGAAAATCAGGTTAATCCTGACAAAGATTTTATTATTACAAGGACAAAGTATTACAACAACCAACGATCATAAAATATTGGAAAACGATAGAGAGGATTTATTTAGTTAAAAAACTTTCGCACCAATACTGCATCACAAATACAAATACAAAATGATTGCAATAACGGAAACTTTTACAATAGCTATGAAGTACTTTCATTATCACGTAGATAAATTGAAGAAGAAATTGCTGGAACAATTTAAGCACAAACCCTTAACATGTTCCATTGTGTTCGATATTGCATTTCCCTTAAAAAAGGCATTAATTTCATTTTTAATTTCAACAAAAGTTATGCACAATATGGTGTATTATATTACGACGGCTCAATTCCGATATTGAAGTTCTTTGCGTAGGGCGTTAACAGTATAAAATATGCAATTTCTCTAGCCATAAAAATACTTGAAGAAGCAACATGAATGACTTTTATTTTATATATAAGACATTCTTGTGTCTAATTTCTTAACCTTTTTTTCTTTTAATAATTAATAGACTTGTTTGAGTGTTGTGTGTGTATAAATACATGTAATTGAAAAGAAAATTTTTTACAATAGAAAATAATTTTCTGAAGAAGCTAACCAAAGGTTAGCGAACTACCGAAATATATATATTAATATAAAATAACTTCAAAACTCAAACAAATCTATAAATTATTATATATAAGACAAACATTTTTAATATTCAAACTGCAAATCACACGTTTCTCCTCGCCATACTTATATTTCAATAGCAGTCATTTCGACCACTGATATGTTGGAGGAAGTCACATCCGAATATGCCATCAATTATTGAAAGTTTTAATAGCGTGAATAAGTAGGAAGTGTGATTGCACAAACATTTGTAGCTTCAAAACTATCTTAGAATCTCCTTGACTTGATTTCACAATAAAAGGCTTTCCTAATTGTTTAATACCCTCTCTAAGCTCCATATGAAATTCATCGAAGTGCCAGTGTCTGTAAGTTCAACTAAAGTTCTTCCTTTTATTGTTTTTTAAATTAATGTGGGCACCCTTTTTAAATAATTTATACAAAAACAAATTTTTCATGGGGATAATATACAAAATAAGTTATAAATTTGTCTTTGAAATTTCTCACGAAAATTTAAAACATCAAATGTTTTTTTCTACTCTAATTCTATTCATTTTAGTTGACATAAAAGTTAAACTTGGTGGCCTGAAAACGGGTTAAAATATACCTTGACGAAATCAATAAATATATAAAATAAAACAAGTAAAAGTGCTATATTCAGCTGTGCCGAATCTTATATACCCTTCACCAACGTACGTCAGGCATTACACAGATTTTTGTGTACCAATTTTATGCTTTCTAATTTATAAGCGCAATAAATCAACTTCAGTTGCATATTTTGGTTACTTTTATACATAAAATATATTCAAAATTTCCCACGCCTGGAAACGAAATTTTAATTTTTAAAATTTTTTGTACCAATACAAGTCTTCATAATGTGTAAAGCGGTTTTATTTAAGCAAAACAACAAATTTTTAACTATTTTGGCAACTTTCATGTTATACAAAATATAGGAATCGAAATTTAGATTTATTTAATTACTTGATTTTAATTTTGTTTTTTCCTGAATAAAAAAATAGTTTTATTTATAAAAAAAACTGCGTTAGTTTCCCTTTGATATTCATAAAATTTCAATTTGCCACCCCAGGAAGAGACAATTTTTTTCATTAATGCAAATCTTCATGATGTGTAAACGGCTTTATTTAAGAAAGACTTGAAATTTTTAAACATTTTAGTTATTATATGTACCACGAAATACCGAATGTACAAAAAAAATAAATTTCCGATCCCTGGAAGCAAATATTTAACTTTTTAAATCTATTTTTTACCAATGGAAGTCTTCATGATGTATAAAGCGGTTTTATTTAAGAAAAAATAAAAATGTTTAACCCTGGAATCGAAATAACGATTTTTTTTTAATTTTCGATACCAATTTTGCTTAGCCAGAATAAAAAATAATTTTTACTAGGAAAAAACGAAGTTAGTTCATTTTTGGTTATGTTAATGTAAGAAAAGTTTAAATTTCCTAACCCTGGATGAGAATTTTTAACTTAAATAATTTTTTCTTTGCAAATTTTCCTGATATATAAAACGGTTTTATTTAAGAAAAACTTAAAATATTTAAGCATTTTAGTTATTATATGTACCACGAAATACCGAATGTGCCAAAAAAAATATTCAATTTCTAATCCCTGGAAGCGAAAATTTAATTTTTTAAAATTATTTCTTACCAATGGAAGTCTTCATGATGTATAAAGCGGTTTTATTTGAGAAAAACTACATATTTGTAACCACTTTCGTTACTTTCATGTACTACAAAATATTGCAGTATCAAACCCTGAAATCGAAATTTTGATTTTTGTTTTAATATTTGATACCAATTATGTTTTTCCGATATATAAAATAATTTTAAGCAGGAAAAAACGACGTCAGTTGATTTAGTTAGTTCATTTTTGGTTATGTTAATGTATGAAAAATTTACATTTCCTAACCCTGGATGGGAACTTTAAATCTCAAAATTTTTTTTCATCAATGCAAATCTTCATTACACCAAAAACGGTTTTATTTAAGAAAAACTTAAAATTCTTAAACATTTTAGTTATTATATGTACCACAAAATACCGAATGTACCAAAAAAAATTTTTAGATTCCCATCCCTGGATTTTTTTTTTTAGATTTAAATGGACAATTGAGGAGTCCTAAAGCATGAAAGAGGTTCAATTTTCAAATAAACAAGAAAATAATCGGTTTTTGATGTTAATTTTGCGTCGAGAAATAGGTGTAAGCTTCCCAGCTCTGGAACCGTCCTTCCGATTTTTCTGAATTTCAATACCACTCTAAGTTAGCTCACTTCCAATCGATCAGTTCAAGAATGAAGTCTCTAGCTCTTCTGGGGGCTTGGAAAAACCATTTCACGTACAGACAGACGGACAGACGGACATCGCTCAATCGTCATCGCTATTCATAAGGATCCAGAATATATATACTTTATGGGGTCGCATATTGATATCGAAGAAATTACACACGGAATGACAAACCTAAATATACCCTTTCACATTTTTGTGAAGGGTATAAAAATTTATATTACGCTTGTGTACAACAGTTATTTTGTATTTTGCAAATTAATATTTTGTTCAAAATTAATATATGTATGCTTCATAAACAAATATTATGCATATTCTGAAAGTAAAAATGCATGTGTAGTTGATTTTTATGTGCATTCTTCACACATTATCACATGTTTCCATTATATGTATGTACTTATGTATTGGCATCACTAGACTTAGCACTGATAAAAACAGGCAAAAGCAAGGTTGTAGGTTTTAACATTAAACGTAAAATGTAATAAAACCTGCTATCTCACATGACATAAATTTTTCAGGAGAGGCAAAATACGTTAAGAGTTTTCTATGCTTAAAAATTAAGCTCAATTTATTTTAGTATCTAGCCAAGGTGGCATCTCGTTTTCTATCGGATAATATTAATATGTCATATATTTAAAATAGTGAACTTAACAGGTTTATAATATATTGTGATGATATGGTAAATCATTGCTAAGCTTTTGGAACGAATTTGAAAGATATGTTACAAATATCTATTATAGAAATATTTAGTTTTTCTGGCAGCGCCAAACGTGATACTGATATATAATTTATATACTCGTACATATTTTTTCCTTTTGCTTATTAATTTTCGCCATAACTGTTACTCTCTTTGCCTCCTACTGACAGATTGGAAACGTTTCAGAGCAAAAATTATTCTTTGCAATAATAAAAGAACACAAAAAAGGAGGAAGAGAGAATCAAGTAACCGAAACAAGTAAAAGTGCTATATTCGGCTGTGCCGAATCTTATATACCCTTCACTAACGTACGTCTTATAAAATAGTTTCAGTTAGCAAAAAATAAAAACAACTTCAGTTCCAAATTTACCACCCTTGGAAAAGAAATTTTAATTTTTCAAATTTTTTTTAGCAATAGAAGTCCTCATAATGTGTAAAGCGGTTTTATTTAAGCAAAAGTACAAATTTGTAACCATTTTGGTAACGTTCATGTTATACAAAATATTGCAGTATCCAACCCTGGAATCAAAATTTATATTTTTTTTAAATTTTTAATACCAACTTTGTTTTGCCGCAATAAAAAATAATTTTAATTTGGAAAAAAAACGACATTAATTGATTTTTGGTTATGTATTGTATAAAAAAATTTTTAATTTCGGAACCCTGGATGGGAACTATAAATATTAAAATTTATTTTTAATTGATGCAAGTCTTCATGATACCAAAAATGGTTTTATTTAAGAAAAATTTGATATTTTTAAACATTTTAGTTACTATATGTACTACAAAATACCAAATGTGCAAAAAAAAACAAATTTCCCACTCCTGGAGACGAAATCTAAATTTTTTAAAATAATGTCTTACCAATGCAAGTCTTTATGATGTAAAAAGCGGTTTTATAAAAGAAGAACTAAAATTTGTAACAATTTTTGACACTTTTATGTACTACAAAACATTGCAGTATCCAACACAGGAAACGAAATTTTGATTTTCTTAAATTTTTGATACCAAATTTATTTTGCCAGAATAAAAAATAGTTTTAGCCAAGAAGAAACGACGTTAATTGATTTTTGGTTATTTTATTATATTAAAAAATTCAAATTTCCTAACCCTGGATGGGAACTTTAAATTAAAAATTATTTTTTCATTGATACAAATCTCCATGTTACCAAAAACAGTTTTATTTAAGAAAAACTTAACATATTTATATATTTTAGTCATTATATGTACCACAAAATACCGAATGTGTCCAAAAAATATTTCAATTTCCGATCCCTGGAGGCGAAAATTAAAACTTTTTAAAATTATTTTTTACCAATACAAGTCTTCATGATGTATAAAGTGGTTTTATTTAAGGAAAAGTACAAATTTGTAACCATTTCTGTCACTTTCATGTACTACAATATATATCAGTTTTCGAGCCCTGGAATCGAAATTTGGTTTTTTAATTTTTGATAGCAATTCTGTTTTACCAGGACAAAAAATAATTTTAACCAGGATAAAACGACGTTAGTTGATTTTTAGTTATTTTAATGTACAAAAAATATTAAAATTTCCTAACCCTGGATAAGAATTTTTAAATTTTTAAATTTTTTTTCCATCTATGCAAATCTTCCTGATGTATAAAACGGTTTTATTTAAGAAAAACTTAAAATTTTTAAACATTTTAATTATTATATACCACAAAAGACCGAATGTACCAAAAAAAAATTTTTTATTTCCCATCCCTGGGAAATTTTTTTTTTAAGTTTTAAATGGAAAACTGAGGAGTCATAAAGCATGAAATAGGTTCAATTTTCAAATAAACAAAAAAATAATCGGTTTTTGGTGTAAATTTTGCGTCGAGAAATAGGTGTAAGCTTCCCAGCCCTGGAACCGTCCTTCCGATTTTTCTGATTTTTCTGGGGGCTTGGGAAAACCGATTTCACGTACAGACAGACGGACAGACGGACAGACGGACATCGTCATCGTCTCATTGCCGAGAACCTGAACCTCTGTACCCCTCCCCAAGCTTCTCACCGCACTCACCTAAAACATTCAAGAATTGCTGCAACAAAATTGCAAGTGTGGACGGAGACTTAACAATTGTTAACAATCGTTGATAGAAAAGTGTTCATTAACCCGAAAAACTATCAAAGAAATAGAAACAAAAGATTGAGAGATTTGAAAGAAAGAAAGATTGAGAGAAATCAAGATTTCTAAAAGAATCTAAAAATCAAAATATTTTGCAAAATTTCAGAAATATTAAGTAATTGCAAATATTTAAAGCTTTTAAATATCTTTATAACTGTTTTTGTTAAGCTTAGGATCAGCAGCAATCAAATATTAGGTATAAAGCAAATGAATTAAGCAGTAAAAAACCTAGTACATCAGGTTCACTGGATGCCGCGGTGGATGGAGGTGATGTAAAAACTATAAGTACTTAGATACTCGACACTTCACATAATAGCAGTAGGTAGTCGAATTATTTAAGATATACATTTGCATATGAAGTACATGATTTTAAAACAAGTAAAAGTGCTATATTCGGCTATGCCGAATCTTATATACCCTTCACCAACGTAAGTCGGGCATTACACATATTTTTAAGTACCAATTTTGTGCTTTCTAATATATAAGCTCAATAAATACAACTTCAGTTGCATATTTTGGTTACTTTTATGAATAAGAAAATATTCAAAATTTTCCACGCCTGGAAACGAAGTTTTAATTTTCAAAATTTTTTTACCAATACAAGTCTGCATAATGTGTAAAGCGATTTTATTTAAGTAAAACTACAAATTTTTAACTATTTTGACAACTTTCATGTGATACAAATTATTGCATATATCCAACCCTGTAATAGAAATTTAGATTTTTTTAAATACTTGATATTATTTTGTCTTTTCCTGAATTAATAAATAGTTTAATTAGTAAAAAAGTTGCGTTAGTTGTCCATTGGTTTATATCAAATTTCAATATCCCACCCCTGGAAGCGAAAATTTTTTTCATCAATGCAAATCTTCATGATATATAAAACGGTTTTATTTAAGAAAAACTAAAAATTTTTAAAAATTTAAGTTATTATTTGTACCACGAAATATCGAATGTGTCAAAAAAAACTCAATTTCCGATCCCTGGAAGCGAAATTTTTGATATTTTTATATTATATCTTACTAATGCAAGTCCCCATGATGTATAAGTGGTTTTACTTAAGAAAAACTACAAATTTGTACCCATTTCTATCACTTTCATGTACTACAATATATTTCAGTTTCCGAACCCTGTAATCGGATTTATTTTTTTAATTTGTAATACCAATTTTGTTTTGCCGAAATAAAAAATTATTTTAACCAGGAAAAAACGACATTAGCTTATATTTGGTTAGTTTATTGTATACAAATATATAAATTTCCTTACCCTGGATGGGAACTTTAAATTAAAAAATTTTTTTTACCGATGCAAATCTTCATGATACTAAAAACGGTTATGTTTAAGAAAAACTTATAATTTTTAAAAATTTTTGTTGTACCACAAAATACCGAATGTGCCAAAGAAAACAAATTTTTTATTTCCCATCCCTGGAATTTTTTTTTTAGTTTTAAATGGACAATTGACGAGCCCCAAAGCATAAAATAGGTTCAATTTTCAAATAAACAAAAAAATAATCGGTTTTTGGTGTTAATTTTGCGTCGAGAAATAGGTGTAAGCTTTCCAGCTCTGGAATGGTTTTTCCGCTTTTTCTGAATTTCAGTACTCATGAAATCATGAAGATTTGCAAAGATGAAAAAAATATTTAGAAATCAAAAATTCTTATCCAGGGTTAGGAAATTTTAATTTTTTTATACATTAAAATAACCAAAAATTAACTAACGTCTTCTTTTCTGATTAAAATAATTTTTAGTTCTAGAAAAACAAAACTGGTACCAAAAATTAAAAAAATCAGAATTTCGATTCCAGGGTTCGATACTGCAATATTGTGTAGTACATGACAGTAACGAAAGTGGTTACAAATTTATAGTTTTTCTTTAATAAAACCGCTTCATATATCATGAAGACCTCCATTGGTAAAAAGTTATTTTACAAATATTAAACTTTCGCTTCCAGGGATCGAAAATTGAATTTTTTTTTTTTGCACATTCCGTATTTCGTTGTACATATAATAACTAAAATGTTAAAATAATCTAAGTTTTTCGTAAATAAACCCGTCTTATCCATTATGAAAATTTGCTTTGATGAAAAAAATTTTCGCTTCCAAAAGACAACAACTAGTTATTTTTACTAATTAAAACTATTTATTAATTCAGGGAAAGACAAAGTAATATCAAGTTTTAAAAAAAAATCTAAATATCTATTCCACGGTTGGATATTTGCAATTTTTTTTACACATTATGAAGACTTGTATTGGTAAACGAATTTTAATATGTTAAATCTCGTTTCCAGGGGTGAAAAATTTTGAATATTTTTTATATATAAAAGTAACCAGAAGATGCAACTAAAGTTGTTTTTATTGCGATTACTGAAGCTATTTTATAAATTAGAAAGCTCAAAATTGGTACTTAAATATATATGTAATGCCAGACGTCATACGCTGAAGGGTATATAAGATTCGGCACGGCCGAATATAGCACTTTTACTTGTTTTTCTTATACTTATTAATTTTCATCATTACTGTTACTCTCTTTGTCTCGTGCCGATAGTTTCTAAATATTTCAGAGCAAAAATTATTCTTTGCAATAATAAAGGAACACAAAAAAGGAGGAAGAGAGAATCAAGTAACAGAAAAAATAAAATAGTAGTCAATTTTCGCTCGTATTCTCTTCACTGATTTTCAAAGCGTTCACAGAAGTTAAAGCATAACCAAAAGTAAATATAAATTCAGAATCGAAATTTTCTAAAGTATATATTGTATGTTAGTTGTTCTCGTGTAGTACTTTTCGTGCTTGAGTGTGTTAATAAATTTTTATAAAACCAAATTGAATGCGCGAATATAATAAAGTCAAGTTTCTCCTACATTTTATGATATTCGGTATGTAACAATCTTTGAAATTTTATTACCAACTAGTAGGTGTTTAATCTACTAGTTATGTAGCTCGGTATACTGACAATATTTCACAAAAACAAGGGAGACAATGGTGTCTAAGTAGGGACTAGATTTGTTAATCAGAAACTGGTAGCCTGTACTGATCCTTAAAACCAATTAATTAACATACTATTTGGGTTTAAAAAAGCAATAAAAAAATCTTTCAAAGGGAAACTATTTTTTATACTATTTACATACATACATACATACATATATCATAATATATTCAAAAAACACTTTTTAATTGTCTCCTTGAATCTGGTTTATAATTGACCTTATTTGTGATTATTTATCTTGTGGACTCTTGCATTAAATTAAAATTCAAAAGGTTTCCTGATTTTAATGGGAGTCATGCACAAACTGAATAACTCAATTTGTACAACTACTGCAGGGAGAATTCACAATGGCGCGAAAGGAATTGGACATTTTGAACCTTTGTAATATATCTTGAACGAAAAATATCTAAGGTATTTGTTTATTTTTAATGAACAACTTTGATATTATATGTCTGATCAGTTAGTGTTTTCGATTCTTTTCTGGAAATAGAAAACTGAAATAATAGAGTTTGAGATGGAAGAGCTCAAAAGCATAAAATAGCACAAAAACCAGGTTTCGGTTAATATTAACAGGAAGTTAGAGAAACGACCTTAAAGGTCAACTAGTATCCATTTTTTTAGATTATTAATATACTTCCGTTACTTAATTTCAACGGATGTTTAGGGAATAGGTTTTGCTAAAATTTTGATGGTTTTAAATTATTTTACATAGATTTAAACTTACTTTTTGTACATCGAAGATGTAAAACAGATGGAAAGGAATCCATAATAGAAAATTTTATATACGAAACTTCTAATAGATTCCTGTTCTGATATATTCAGGCTCGAAGCACTTCTAATGATTTATTATATTCAAATTATATGAGCACCTGACTTATCCTGGAAAAGCTCATAACTGGACTTTACGATATATTGAAAACGGTTGACCGCAAATCTGTTCCTGATACTTTCCGCTAATACTAACCGTAGCCTGCTTTGTTATGCTCTTCTTTGAGTTTAAGCTCTTGGAGCTAAAATACTGACATTTAAATTTATAAACTGCCATGGGTATAGAAACAAGCAACCGACCCGAGTCCTATAAAAGAAACGAGAAAGCCTAACGATTAGGTATTCAATTTCCGAGTTTTACATAAATAGTTTTCCGAAATTCTTCGTTCACGATACATCACCACGTTTTATCTGTTTAGTGTGTGAAATTAACCTGTAAGAGCTTCTAAAACGTATTTGGACCAGTTCAAATCGGTTCCGTTTCACAGAATATATAAGTATATCAAAGATCTTTGAAACGCTACCTGTTTGATACGATTCAGTCAACCTATCAAAAGCCTTAGGTCACACTATTGTGTCCTAAAAGTATTCAATAAAATGTTTGTAGAATTTTATGGTATTTTGTTTAATATTAAGTGATTTACTTTTTGTGACAATATGGTTTCGTCACTTTGTTGAAAATTTCTTGCTATTTACGTATGGATACCGCCAGAGTTCTGAAGAAATAGTTACCCTAACGAAACATCTATAGCCAATTAGTGTAAATATCTCGTAAGAAATGTTAATAAGAAATGTGAAAAAAGATCAAAAAGTTATCAGATGGCTCATATCCAAGATATATATTATGTGTCTCGAATGTTTTTATTCAATAACATAAATTCTCTTCCTGAGAATTTCGTCTGAAACAAAGGTTATGCCTATAAAAATAGAAAAGGTTTTGATTGAATCGCTGACCTGATGTATTATAATAATATCCGTATTTCTATCGTTAGGCTATAGGTCTTGTTTTGAAAAAATACATAAACGTTAAATATTTTTATACCCTTCACAAAAATGTGAAAGGGTATATTTAGGTTTGTCATTCCGTGTGTAATTTCTTCGATATTAATATGCGACCCCATAAAGTATATATATTTCGGATCCTTATGAATAGCGATGACGATTGAGCGATATCCGTCTGCCCGTCTGTCTGTATGTGAAATCGGTTTTCCCAAGCCCCCAGAAGAGCTAGAGACTTCGTTCTGGTCGATTGGAAGTGAGCTAACTTAGAGTGGTATTGAAATTCAGAAAAATCGGAAAGACGGTTCCAGAGCTGGGAAGCTTACACCTACTTCTCGACGCAAAATTAACACCAAAAACCGATTATTTTTTTGCTTATTTGAAAATTGAACCTATTTCATGCCTTAGGACTCCTCAATTGTCAATTTAAAACTAAAAAAAAAAAAAAAAATTTCCAGGGATGGGAAATAAAATTTTTTTTTGTTGCTACATTCGGTGTTTTGTGGTACATATAATAACTAAAATATATAAATATCTTAAGTTTTTCTTAAATAAAACCGTTTTTGGTAACATGAAGATTTGTATGGATGAAAAAAACTTAAGAATTTAAAGTTCCCATCCAGGGTTAGGAAATTAAAATTTTTGTATACAATAAACAAACAAAAAATCAACTAACGTCGTTTTTCCTGGTTAAAATTACTTTTTATTTCGGTAAAACAAAATTGGTATCTAAGTTAGCTCACTTCCAATCGATCAGTCCAAGAACGAAGTCTCTAGCTCTTCTGGGGGCTTGGGAAAACCGATTTCACGTACAGGCAGACGAACAGACGGACAGACGGACAGACCGACAGACGGACATCGCTCAATCGTCATCGCTATTCATAAGGATCCGAAATATATATACTTTATGGGGTCGCATATTGATATCGAAGAAATTACACACGGAATGACAAACCTAAATATACCCTTTCACATTTTTGTGAAGGGTATAACAAGACACAGAAAAATTCGCTCAAATGTACAGAAGTGTATTAAACAGACACAAGAAATAACATAAACAAATCAGTTTTCGCAGCTAAGGACTACAGACGATCGACATATTGAAGATATATCAACTTTATCTATTTTATATTTTTATTTAATTTTTAATTCACATGTATGTAATTCTGATTTTATTAGATGTAATAAAAAATTAATTTTAATGTTTATCATATATTGTTTTGTACCCAACAGTGTTCCCCTGGAGATGAATAGGTTTTTATTATTGTTTCATGTAAGGAGGTACTTTTATTTCTATTTTATAATTATAAGATATGTCATTAATTAATTAATATCCAGGCTAATTGAGCTACTGAAAATATTTTTTATCTTAAGTAAAAATTTATTTAGGAATTGTAGATAATGTCGCAAAATTTAGTGGAATCAAAGAAAAAGCCTACATATGACAACATGGAATGGGCCTCACGCAACACCTTAAATTCGGCTAAAACTGATCCAAAATATATAAACAACATTAGTTTCTCTAAAAAGGGCACTGAGTTCTCATCCGATAAAGTAGTTGACATATTAAATGTTATTGGTGATGATGAATCTATATCAAACACTTTGACACCTTCTGCATCACCGAAAGTATATCCCGCAAGTAGTAGCACGGAATCTCTTTTTGATTTTTATTGTTATAATAACAATCAGCCTTCGGGTCAAACTACTACAATAGGAAGTGTCAACAGCAACGCAACATTGTTATCAAACAGCGCTGCACTTGACATTTGTGCTTTGACACCCTTTACAACACCAACCTCACTGGCAGAAAATTTCGTAACAGACTGCGAGGAGTTTCTTTCTGATTGTAACAACAAAAGTTTCGACAGCAGCGATTTTAATTCAAAATCATTATCATCTGGCGGTCCACTTGACTTACCGACTTTTAGTGCAAATTATGGAGATACAGCATTATCAAATGGCACTTCCTCAATATTGTCTGACAGTCCATATGACTTGCAGTGTTATAATTTAAATGCTCATTATAATCCAACATCTAATGGGCTGTCTCCCCCTGATTCCTCTTATTACAACAATCATTATTCTTCTACTAGCCCATCACATCTGAATAGTCCATCTCATCCTGCTGATATGTATTTCAATACTAAAACACAATGCTATCAGCTACTTAATAGTTTTCCACAACATCAGTCTAAACAGCAGCATAATGATCCATATGCTGCTTATGACACATCAACACAATACAACAGTTCTGAACATAATTACAATGTTCTTCCCACATCTGGCAGCTTGCTACGGCATCAGAATCAGGAGCAGTATTTTGATCCTCATACTACAGAGTCTTCGATCAAACAGAAGCCTCAGGAATTAAAAAAAATAGATGAAAGTTCTAGACAAAGCGAGAATGCTGATGCTAAGTATCAACACCAGCATTATAGTCCGCATTTTAATCAGCTTCCGGACAACTATTGTCAATCTCAGGACATGTTAAATAAAACTGAAATCCCTAAGCAACTCAATGACGCTGTGTGTGAGTCGGCAGATAATGCAAATAATTCATCACAGGTAATTATAGTTTACTATAATGAAATCAAACAAAAATTTGTTTGTATGATATATTCACACCAGTAATGTTTCGCCTTATATAACTTATGACTTCCTGGGAATAGAATTGGTTTCCACAATTACAAAATTCTAACCTTAGGATTTAATTACTAAGTTCAGATTTATTCCAAACTAAAAATGAAATTGCATAAAAAATAAAATGCCGATAGCTCTGGTAAGAGAAAAAAGAAAATGGAATATTTAAAATAATTATTAGAGATGGCAAAATTTAAACCAACCAAATGTGTATAATATTGTTTCCACTCTGACAGTTAAGATCTAACTTTAAAATTCTACCCACACTCATGCGGTTTTGCGTTCACACTGCAGATTTAATAAATTCAGGATTTACTATAGAGATTGTTCGGCATTAGTTGATTGTTCAGTATTAGTTGTTAATACACAAACTCTACAGCAGTCGCTTTTAGTCATGTTGAAAATTAATTCTGAAAGAAATGTAGATGGAGTGGATTTTTCTGTGAATTTTTCAAACATTGTCAGATATTTTCAATATATAATATAAAATATAAAACAAGGCTGTATTTAATAAATCCTACTTAAAGTTAATTGGAATTGGTTTTAATTATAAGGTTTTGCATTACTGCTAAGTGGTTACCCCTTTTGGGGCGAATATTTACTCAAATGTGACTGTACCTGAATATACCGATATTTTGATTTCATTTTTAACTTTGTTATATATGTAATAAATACCAATCACTGATATAGAAAACCATGTTTGAAATATATAATATATCTTGATTCCGAATATGCTTTTGAATCAATGAATAATTTTAAATGATTATGGTGAATCAAAAGATTTCATTCTGGGTTGTGTTCTTTCTGATTGTTTGTGGTGATTTATTTGCTTTCACTTTAAATAAAATCTATATTACTATGATTACAATTATATTAGAACTTCGTTATATATTTTATATATCTTTGTGTTTGTAATATCTTATCAATAGTTTATTTTGTTTTCATTTGCTTAAGATTCTTCATGAGAGTAGCGCTCAGCTTAAGCAGAAGGAGACAATTCCATGCACGTCAAGTAACATACCAAAAAAAGGTAATCCTTACTGTAGTTAAGATATATCTTGTCTAAGCACACTTTTTATATTGCAGATGATCAAACAGATCGCCTGGATATGCCTTCGATCAAATTTAAGAAACTGACATATACTCAAGTTGTGGAATTAGAACGTTTTTTTCAAGAAACACCATATTTGGCGTCTGACAAAGCAATAGAAATTTCAGAAAAAATTGGCGTTGGAAAAGATCAAGTGAAACGTTGGTTTGTGCATCGTAGAAATCGTGGAAAAGTAAAATTATTATTGCGACATCAAACCAGAAAGGTGTCTAAACGCTGCTTGCGACCTCGCTCGAATCATCACAATTCTTATAATCAGCATGCTCTACCTCAAAAAACACAACAGCAAAGTGCAACTCAATTAGCTCAGGTTCAACTGAATCATACATATTCTACTTATGGCGCTCCCTCTGTACAACAACCTGATAGTTTCAAATATAATAACCGTCAACAAGATATGTCACATTCATTTCCTATGCAAGAAAAACCTCAAAGTATATCAATTATTAAGGAGTCGGACTATTCATATAGAGTCTCAATAGCACCATCACTGACCACCAACTCAGCTACAGCAGTTTTTCATCCCATATCAACGCATCTAACAACAGTGCAATCTACAGAAGTGCAGCCTCCAATAACACGTCAAGCTGAAGTGCAACTAACAACAGTGCATCCAACAATAATGCATCCATTTGAACTGCAGCCTACAATAGTGCATCCAACTGCACTGCAGCCAACAACAGTGCATCCAATAATAGTGCATCCTACTGCACTGCAGCCAACAACAGTGCATCCAACAACTGTGCATCCAACTGCACTGCAGCTAACAGTACAGCCAACAATAGTGCATGCAACTACAGTGTATCCAACATCACCGCAGCCAACAGCAGTGCATCCAATAATAGTGCACCCAGCAACAGTTCATCCAACAACAGTGCACCCAGAAACAGTGCATCCAACAATAGTGTATCTAACAATAGTGCATCCAACAACTTTGCAGCCAACATCAGCGTATCCAAGAATAGAGCACCAAACTGCGCTACAACCAACAACAGTACATCCATCGATAGTGCATCCATCTACAGTGGAGTTAATAACCTTGCATGCAATTTAATTAAATCCAAATACAGTGCAGCTAACAGCATAAAACAATATTTCAACAGGCTAGTCCACCAATCGTAATCCAAACAGCTCTGTGTCGAATTCTAATGATGGTGCCGCTAAGGTAACATAACAGGATGACATATGCTCTAGATGCAAGGCCCTTGTCAGAAGAAAGTGTCGAGGAATAGTTGGTTGAAATGTAACAAACTAATATTTTATTTTTTAGCAAATAGTGGTACATACTTCTACACGTTTTAATAAAAACTACAATATCATGAAATTTGGTAATAGCAGATTTTTCACAAGTGCATCTGGCCTTACTGCAAATATTTAGAATAGAAGTGAAAAAATGTTAATGTTTTCTAGAAAATAGAAATCCATTTTGTTTTGTTTTTTAGTATTGTTTAATATTCTTTTATTATTATTTTCATATTACGTATAACAAAAATATAAGTTCTTATAAGCTACTTATAAAAAAAATATTTCATACAAAATTTGCTATATGAAAATGTGTCCATAAAAGAGTTTCTTATAAGCAAACAATTTTAATTTTTATGAATAAGTCTTTAAGTGTATTAAAATAGTCGTAGTTATTTACATATTTATTGCCTAAAAGATTTGGCATAAATGAAATACTTTCACGTAATCGTTGGATTTCAATTTATTATATACATATATATATATATATATATATATATATATATATATATGTAAGACTAATAGAATATGGATAACATTTCTATTTTTATATTAAGTTGTGATATTTAAGAATAACTTATGAGAAGCCGGACACATTTGAATAAATATAAGAACTCAAGAACAAAGCAAACATTTCATAGAGTCAACCATGATGTTTAAATATGAACTCTCTAAGGAAGTTCTGATATACACAAGAAAAATTATAACTTAAGAAAAAGAAAATTAATAGGGGAACACCAAAATAGACCAACGACAAAAGCAAAAATTTAATTTTGCACTTTTCATATGCAAATTTATTGTAATATTTTAAACATCATTCGCTCAAAAAACTGTATATAAATTAATATTCCTTTCTTTTTTGTCGATGTAGTGACAGCTGAAATATTTTTACCCAGTTTTGTATAACCATGGAACAATTAATCGATATAGGCAACCACACATTGGATAGTGAACATATTACCAACATGATTTTTAATTTAACGAGACTACATAATTTCCCTGCTCTGTTTCTAACAGTCTGTTTGTTTGAAATTAAAATCTTAGACCTTAAAAGAAAGTAAAATATTGTTGGTAATATCATCCATTCTTATTTATATGACTTCATCAAAATGAAAAAATTTCGATGTACAAGTTGATTACACTTATGTATATTTTGAGCCCCTTCGCTCAAAAGTTTAATTTCATCATGGTTACAAGGACATTTCTTAGAACTTCATATTATGAAACAGCTTTTGCAGCAGGACAAGAATCCAATAAACCATTCACTTCAACACGAAGTAAAATAATTATCTATTCTTTTTTGTTGAATTTGTATAAACACATCGCGCATATTTTATTCAATTTACATTTAATTATATTTTTCACTAATGCGTCTGATATATGACATCATGATGACATGATATATGTTTCACCAAAAAGTTGCTTTGTTGTAGCGAAAACACTTTGGTGTGCCTTGTTGTAAATTTATTAAAATTAATTTTCTAAATCCTGATATGTTAATATTTTGTGTTGTCTTACTATAAACGTCATATGGAATGGACATATCAAATTATCTGAAATAGACACGTTTTAAATAAAAATAATTCGGCTTTTAAAACAGGCGCTACAAAAATTGTAATAATGTCTCATACGTTATCGAATCTTATAATTTTACAGTGTTGTATGTTTGTTGTATTTGGTAGTTTCGTACAAAAAAGTGTTCTAATAATACATTTGAATTTTTTACGTTTGCAAATGGTTGTGTTGAGACCAGGTCTGTGATAACTAACAATAGAAAATAAACTCCTCTTAATAAGTATTATTAACTAATTTCAATTAAAATTCTTGATACTATTTCAACCAAACGTAGTAACTTATTAACTACTTATCACCAAATAACAGCTGCCATACCCGGTTCAAATGACTGTCGATTTGATATTTTCAAATCTTTACAAATCCGACGATATAACAATACAGAAAATTCTTTGTGGTGATTATTTTTAACTAACATTTATATTTCTATATTAAATTGTTGTTGAAATGTCCTAAAACTTTGAAAAATTTATTTATTTCTTTTTTAAGATTTACTATCTTTATCGGACCGAACCTCATCAAAAACGAAAGGACCAGTGTCCATCTATTTGTAGATATGGCAAGGAATACCCATATGCGATTAAAAAATACTAGTATTTAAGCAATGAAATCGATAATCAACAACACTCTAAATCATTGTTGGGATGGATATTCGACTCGTCGTGTTTATTTTAGAGTGCCACAACATTGAGTTGACATCACAGCTTTGTTTGAGCACCCAGTTAATAGCCGAGATTTAATTTTTGTTTAGTTTGCTTTAAAATTTCCCTATGACCAAATTTTATTTTCCGATAAAGCCCTTTTTTGTATGAATGGGTAATAAGTATTATTTTCTACTTCGATAACCACATGGAAAATATCATAACTAAACATTAATTTCATAAAATATACTTTCAAATAAGGACCTTTCCATTGATATTAAAATTGATCGTGTGTTACTTTATAAAAAACACCCATTAGTTTTCATGATATGCATGATTGTGAGAAAGTATCTTTATTAAAGTATCTGTATTATCTGAAAGTATCTGCATTAAAGAAAAAAAAAAAAAAGATTGGCATTGGCAAAATCCTTGGGCAATTGTATTACTTGTGAAGAAAATTGTTGTGTCGCCGAAGTTCAATTAGATTGCCAACTTACATAGTAGCATTTCCCAAATATCACATAAGACTGTTAATATTTTTACTGAAAAGAAAAGAGATAAATTCTTCTAATACTAATTTAAATATACAAGTGCATGTGCAAAATAAAACAACTTATGTTGTCAATACTCTAACTAAATTGTTTTTACATTAAAACATTATTTCTCTTACACCCACAATTTGAGTCGGCAAAAAACCAACCAGTTGTAGAATAAAGTGTAAGGAAATAAAACAAGTAAAAGTGCTATATTCGGCTGTGCCGAATCTTATATACCCTTCACTAACGTACGTCTGCTTTCTAACTTATAAAATAGTTTCAGTTAGCAAAAAATAAAAACAACTTCAGTTGCGTTTTTTGGTTACTTAAAAAATATTCCAAGTTTCCCACCCTTGGAAACGAAATTTTAATTTTTCAAATTTTTTTTACCATTACAAGTCCTCATAATATGTAAAGCGGTTGTATTTAAGCAAAAGTACAAATTTTTAACCATTTTGGTAACGTTCATGTTATACAAAATATTGCAGTATCCAACCCTGGAGTTGCAATTTTTATTTTTTTTTTTAACTTTTAATACCAATTTTCTTTTGCCGATATAAAAAATAATTTTAACTTGGAAAAAACGACATTAATTGATTTTTGGTTATGTTTTGTATAAAAAATTTTTAAATTTCGGAACCCTGGATGGGAACTTTAAATTTTTAAATTTATTTTTAATCGATGCAAATCTTAATGATACCAAAAATGGTTTTATTTAAGAAAAACTTTAAAATTTTTAAAAATTTTAGTTACTATATGTACCACAAAATACCGAATGTACCAAAAAAAAATAAATAAAATTTCCCACCCCTGAAGACGAAAACTAAGTTTTTTAAAATAATGTTTTACCAATGCAAGTCTTTATGATGTATAAAGCGGTTTTATATAAGAAGCACTAAAATTTGTAACAATTTTTGTCACTTTCATGTACTACAAAACATTGCAGTATCCAACACTGGAAATGAAATTTTGATTTTTTTTAAATTTTGATACCAAATTTATATTGGCAGAATAAAAAATTATTTTAACCAAGAAGAAACGACGTTAATTGATTATTGGTTATGTTATTGTATTAAAAAATTCAAATTTCTCAACCCTGGATGGGAACTTTAAATTTAAAAATATTTGTTCATCCATACAAATCTTCATGTTACCAAAAATGATTTTATTTAAGAAAAACTTAACATATTTATATATTTTAGTCATTATATGTATCACAAAATACCGAATGTGCCCAAAAAATATTTAAATTTCCGATCCCTGAGGGCGAAAATTAAAACTTTTTAAAATAATTTTTACCCATACAAGGCTTCATGATGTATAAAGTGGTTTTATTTAAGAAAAACTACAAATTTGTAACCATTTCTGTCACTTTCTTGTACTACAATATATATATCAGTTTTCGAGCCATGGAATCGAAATTAGTTTTTTTTAAATTTTGATACCAATTCTGTTTTCCCTAGACAAAAAATAATTTTAATCAGTATAAAACGACGTTAGTTGATTTTTAGTTATTTTAATGTACAAAAAATATTAAATTTTCCTAACCCTGGATAAGAATTTTTATATTTTTAAATTTTTTTTCCATCTATGCAAATCTTTCTGATGTATAAAACGGTTTTATTTAAGAAAAACTTTAATTTTTTAAACATTTTACTTATTATATGTACTACAAAATACCGAATGTGTAAAAAAAATATACAATTTCCGATCCCTGGAATCGAAAATTGAATTTTTTTAAATTATTTGCTACCAATGGAAGTCTTCATGATGTATAAAGCAGTTTTATTTAAGAAAAATAACAAATTTGTTACTACTTTCGTTACTTTCATGTACTACAAAATATTGCAGCACCGAACCCTGTTTACCGTTTTGCCGAAATACAAAGTAATTTTAACCAGGAAAAATGACGTCAGTTGATTTTTAGTTAGCTTATTGTATAAAAAAAAATTTAATTTCCTAACCCTGGATGGGAACTTTAAATATTTTAACTTTTTTTAATCGATGCAAATCTTCATTACACCAAAAACGGTTTTATTTAAGAAAAACTTGGAATTTTTAAACATTTTAGTTACTATGTGTACCACAAAATACCGAATGTACCAAAAAAAAAAAATTTAATTTCCCATCCCTGGAAATATTTTTTTTTAAGTTTTAAATGGACAATCGAGTAGTCCCAATGCATGAAATAGGTTAAATTTTCAAATAAACAAAAAAATAATCGGTTTTAGGTGTTAATTTTGCCTCGAGAAATATGTGTAAGCTTCCCAGCTCTGAAACCGTCGTTCCGATTTTTTGAATTTCAATATTACTCTAAGTTAGCTCACTTCCAATCGATCAGTCCAAGAATGAAGTCTCTAGCTCTTCTGGGGGCTTGGGAAAACCGATTTCACGTACAGACAGACGGACAGACGGACAGACGGACATCGCTCAATCGTCATCGCTATTCATAAGGATCCAGAATATATATACCTTATGGGGTCGCATATTAATATCCGAAAATTACACACGGAATGACAAACCTAAATATACCCTTTCACATTTTTGTGAAGGGTATAAAAATTTGAAAATATTTAATTTCCTCATATTGTTTTTATACCCCTCACAAAAACATAATTGGTATCAAAAATTTAAAAAAATCAAAATTTCGATTCCAGGGTTGGATACTGCAATATTTTGTAGTACATGAAAGTATCGAAAGTGGTTACAAATTTGTAGTTTTTCCCAAATAAAACCGCTTTATACATCATGAAGACTTCCATTGGTAAGAAATAATTTAAAAAAATTAAATTTTCGCTTCCAGGGATCGGAAATTTATTTTTTTTGTACATTCGGTATTTCGTGGTACATATAATAACTAAAATGTTTAAAAATTTCAAGTCTTTCTTAAATAAAGCCGTTTTACACATCATGAAGATTTGCATTAATGAAAAAAATTGTCTCTTCCTGGGGTGGCAAATTGAAATTTTATAAATATCAAAGGGAAACTAATGCAGTTTTTTTTATTAATTAAAACTATTTTTTTATTCAGGAAAAAACAAAATTAAAATCAAGTACTTAAAAAAATCTATATTTTGATTCGAATATTTTGTATAACATGAAAGTTGCCAAAATAGTTAAAAATTTGTAGTTTTGCTTAAATAAAACCGGTTTCCACATTATGGAGACTTGTATTGGTAAAAAAAATTTAAAAATTAAAATTTCGTTTCCAGCCGTGGGATATTTTGAATATTTTTTTATATATAAAAGTAACCAAAATATGCAACCGAAATTGTTTTTATTGCGCTTATAAATTAGAAAGCACAAAATTGGTACTCAAAAATATGTGTAATGCGCGACGTACGTTGGTGAAGGGTATATAAGATGCAGTACAGCCGAATATAGCACTTTTACTTGTTTTCTCTTATTTTGACGGACAGCCATAATATGGAAAAATTTTGGATAATATAATAATTATTCATATTAAAAAATTAATTTTAATCGAAAATCATCGAAAATTTATCTTTAAAGTGTCCACGTTTTTTATCTTTGAAATTTTTCGTGCGGGTCTGTACACACATACATATATACTTAATACATAAATATACAGACTGTGATCGGCATTTGCGTATACATATAACTTAATGCAAACATTTATTATTGGAGTATATAACATGTATGTACGTTCAATCTATTTATAATTTATAGCATTGAGTTTAATTTGTAAAATAAGCAGAATGTTAGAATTGTTACAATTGGTATTATTTATTACAATCCGTATCTTTTTATTTATCCGAGTACATTTCTTTATTTTTTTTTTTCAATCAAGTTTGTGGTCACTTTATTGGCGGTCAGTTTGTCTATTTCATCACTTCTTACAAGAAGCAAGTAATTTAAATTGAAATTCTTCAGAATTTAACCCAACTTTATTTGGATATGTAATTATATTTAAAGTTTTTTAGGGTCCGCAATCTAACATTTTCTTTTTTTTCAACTAGTGCTTATTTCGTGAATGGTAACACTTAGCTCATGTCTTATTTGACAGATAATTAGTTTTATCCTTCCGCTGAACGAATATGGTTGTGTATACGCTTGAACAACGCTGGAAAATATTGCCTGCGATCGACTTACAGAAGATGCCGATTTTGAAAAAAACATAATTTTTTCAGATGAAGCTCATTTTGATCTTGGCGGGTATGTAAACAAGCAAAATTGTCGTATTTGGGGCACAGAAAACCCGCACGCATACATTGAAAAGCCGACGCACCCAAAACGAGTCATTGTTTCGTGCGGATTTTGGTCCAGAGGCATGATTGTTTCATTTTTCTTCGAAAAAGAGCACGGATTGGCCGTTACAGTCAATGGAGATCGTTATCGGGCCACGTTGAACGAATTTTTCTTCACAAAAATTGAAGCGGAGGATATTTGCCACATTTGGTTTCAACAGGACGGCGCTACGTGCCAAACAGCCGAAGCTACACTCGATGTTTTGCGCCCTGTTTTTGAAGATCGCATTATCAGCCGCAGAGCTGATGTCCTTTGGCCACCTTGGAGCTGCGATTTGACACGGTTGGACTACTATTTGTGGGGTACCGCCAAAGATAAGTGTTACGCCGACAAGTCAGAGACAATTGACGCCTTTAGGCTTTTGCATGGCCAGCCGAGGCAGCCATTTGAATGAAATACTTTTCCATTATTAACCGAAAGGATTGTACTTTCAAATAAAAAAAGAAATTCGAGAAAATATTCAGTAGTTTCTTTTTTATAGCATTTTTAAAAAAGAAAAGTTATTTGGCGAACCCTGTATTTGATGGTGGTGGAAAATTATAAAAATTGAATTTTAATATGAAATGGCTTCTACTTCACTAGAAACATTTGTTAGAGCCACTGATGCTATCGTTATGTTAGGTGCCGTTGATGACACAGTGACTACTGATTAGGAGGTAATTATAGCTAAATATAGAGCTGCTTATGCCTCGTATGTGAAGTGTTTAGGAAACATAAGGAAGACAAAACTCGAATGCGATATGTTAGATAAAAAACAAAATGATCTACAGTCAGATTTCGGAAATAATTCTTTAAATTGCTTTTTTCAAAGTATGTAGACGTTTCAAATGACTTATCTCTATTAGGAAAATTGTTGTTGTACAAGAATATTGTCATAACTTCTCAAAGGTAAAAAGTGAATATATTCGAGTTAGGATTTCGCCAATAAAAATATTGAACTTTATGTTAGAGAACGGGTTTCAAAATGTCAAAGGAAAAATTGTCTTGTAATATAAATGGAGATGTATTATATTAACCGAAAAAGCACTTCAACCAATCAAAATAATTTTTTGTTCTCGTGTTGATGTTCGTGTTGCCACAAAAAACCACTGATAAATTATTTTTTAAGTTAATGAAAGATGTTCTAATATTATAGTGTCTGTTAAAAGAGACCTTTGAAATTATATCAGAATATCGCTAATAGTTCACATCGATTTAAGAGTTATTAAAAAATCTTGCAGAAAAGGTGCAGAGGATTAACTTAATTAAAAAACTTTCAGAGCAATATTGCATCATGTGAAAATTGCTGGAAAACTCTCACAAAAATAGATCCGAACACCGCTTGGTTGAAATTTACACTCTCTTTATTGAAAAGTAACTAATATAAATCTTAAATGGTTGGAATAACGAACAATTTTAGGACCGCTATGAAATACTTTCATTATCAGGTAGATAAAAGGAAGAGGCAATTGCTTGAACAATACAAGTGTTGGCTTAATTATTTTCTGTATAAAGAAATAATCATCTGCTCCCATTACTAAATTGGAAAATATGCGCCAAAGGTTGTGCTCTTATTGCACAAACCCCTAACAAGGGGCGATATACAGATGTTCCATTGTGTTCGATACTGCATTTCCCTTGAAAATGGCATTAATTTCATTTTTAATTTTGACAAAAGTTTTGCACAATATTATGTACTATATTAAGACAGCTCAATTCCGATATTGAAGTTCTTTGCGTAGGGCGTTAACAGTATAAAATATGCAATTTCTTTAGCCATAAAAATACTTGAAGAAGCAACATGAATGACTTTTATTTTATATATAAGACATTCTTGTGTCTAATTTTTTAACCTTTTTATTTTAATAATTAATAGACTTGTTTGAGTTTTGAGGTTATTTTAACCTTCGGTTAGCTTCTTCAGGAAACTATTTTCTATTGTCAAATTTTTTTTCTATTTATATGTATGTATATATATATATATATATATATATATATATATGTATATATATATATATATATATATATATATATATATATATAGTATATATATATATATATAGTTATATATATATGTGTGTATATACATATAGTTGAAAAGAAAATTTTTTACAATAGAATATAATTTTCTGAAGAAGCTAACCAAAGGTTAGCGAACTATCGAAATATATATATATATATATATATATATATATATATATTAATATAAAATAACTTCAAAACTCAAAGAAATCTATAAATTATTATATATAAGACAAAAATTTTTGATATTCAAACTGCAAATCACACGTTTCTCCTCGCCATACTTATATTTCAATAGCAGTCATCTCGACCACTGATATGTTGGAGGAAGTCACATCCGAATATGCCATCAATTATTGAAAGTTTTAATAGTGTGAATATCGAACATCGAAGTGCCAGTGTCTGTAAGTTCAACTAAAGCTCTTTCTTCTATTGTTTTTTAAATTAATTGGGGCACCCTTATTAAATAATTTCTACAAAAACAATTTTTTCATGGGGATAATATACAAAATAAGTTATAAATTTGTCTTTGAAATTTCTCACGAAAATTTAAAACATCAAATGTTTTTTGGACTCTAATTCTATTCATTTTAGTTGACATAAAAGTTAAACTTGGTGGCCTGAAAACGGGTTAAAATATACCTTGACGAAATCTAGCACATATAAAACAAGTAAAAGTGCTATATTCGGCTTGCCGAATCTTATATACCCTTCACTAACGTACGTCTGCTTTCTAACTTAAAAAATAGTTTCAGTTAGCAAAAAATACAAGTCCTCATAATGTGTAAAGCGGTTTTATTTAAGCAAAAGTACAAATTTTTAACCATTTTGGTAATGTTCATGTTATCTAAAATATTGCAGTATCCAACCCTGGAGTCGAATTTTTTAAATTTTTAATACAAATTTTGTTTTGCCGAAATAAAAAAATATTTTAACTGGGAAAAAACGACGTTAATTGATTTTTGGTAATGTATTGTATAAAAAAATTTTAAATTTCGGAACCCTGGACGGGAACTTTAAATTTAAAAATTTGTTTTCATCCACGCAATTCTTCATGTTATCATAAACGGTTTTATTTAAGAAAAACTTAACATTTTTATAGATTTTAGTTATTATATGTACCACAAAATACTGATATGCCCAAAAAATATTTCAATTCCCGATCCCAGGAGGTGAAAATTAAAACTTTTTAAAATTATTTTTTACCAATGCAAGTCTTCATGATGTACAAAGTGGTTTTATTTAAGAAAAACTACAAATTTGTAACCATTTTTGTCACCTTCTTGTACTACAAAATACTTCAGTTATCCAACTCTGAAATCGGAACTTTAATTTTTGACACCAATTTTGTTTTGCTAGAATAAAACATAGTTTTAACCAGGAAAAAAAGACGTTAGTTGATTTTTAGTTATTTTAATGTACAAAAAATATTAAAATTTCCTAACCGTGGATGGAAGCTTTAAATTTTTAAATATTTTTTCACCGATGCAAGTCTTCATTACACTAAAAATTGTTTTATTTAAAAAAACTTAAAATTTTTAAAGCTTACACCTATTTCTCGACGCAAAATTAACACCAAAAATCGATTATTTTCTTGCGTATTTGAAAATTGAACCTATTTCATGCCTTGGGACTCCTCAATTTCCCACTTAAAACTTTAAAAAAAAAAAAAAAAATTCCAGGGATGGGAAATTAAAAATTTTTTTTTGGTACATTCGATATTTTGTTGTACATATAATAACTAAAATGTTTAAAAATTTTAAGTTTTTCTTAAATAAAACTGTCTTTAGTGTAATAAAGACTTGCATCAATGAAAAAAAAATTTTTTAATTTAAAGTTCCCATCCAGGGTTAGGAAATTAAAAATTTTTTTTATAAAATAAGCCAACCAACTGACGTCGTTTTTTCCTGGTAAAAATTATTTTTTATTTCGGAAAAAAATTGGCATCAAAAATTAAAACAAAATCAAAATTCCGATTCCAGGGTTCGATACTGCAATATTTTGTAGTACATGAAGTAACGAAAGTGGTTAAATAAATAAATAAAACTGCTTTATACATCATGAAGACTTCCATTGGTAATAACAAATTTTAACAAAATTAAATTTTAGCTTCCAGGGATCGGAAATTTTTTTTCGCACATTTGGTATTTCGTGGTACATATTACAAGTAAAATGTGTAAGAATATCAAGTTTTTCTTAATTAAAACCGTTTTATACATAAGGAAGATTTGCATAGATGGAAAAAAATTTTTTTTAAGTTAAAAATTCTCATCCAGGGTTAGGAAAATTAAACTTTTTATACATTAGCATAACCGAAAACGAGCTAACTTCGTTCGTTTCCGTGTTAAAATTGATTTTTATTCTGGTAAAACAAAATCGGTATCAAAAATAAAAATAAAAAAATCATAATTCCTATGCCAGGGATACCGCAATATTTTGTGGTACATGAAAGTGACAAAAGTGGTTACAAATTTGTAGTTTTTCTTAAATAAAACCGTTTTATATATCATGAAGATTTGCATTGATGAAAAAATTTTTACTTCCAGGGGTAAGAAATTGAAATTTTATATAAACCAAAGGGCAACTAACGCTGTTTGTTTTATTAATTAAAACTTTTTTTAATTCAGGAAAAGAAAAAATTTATATCAAGTATTTAAAAAAATCTTAATTTCGATTCCAGAGTTGAATATATGAAATATATTTTATAACATGAAAGTTGCCAATAAAACCAAATAAAACCGCTTTACACATTATGAAGACTTGTATTGGTAAAAAAATTTGAAAAATTAAAATTTCGTTTCCCGGCGTGGGAAATTTTGAATATTTTTTTATATATAAAGATAACAAAAATATGCAACTGAATTTGTTTTCATTGCGCTTTTAAATTAGAAAGCACAAAATTGGTACTTAAAAATATATGTAATGCCCTACGTACCTTGGTAAAGGGTAGTAAGATTCGGCACAGTCGAATATTGCACCTTTACTTGTTTTAAGTTGGTAATATTTTTCCGTTACTTAATTTAAATGAATCTTTTAAGACTAGCTTTTGCTAAAATTTTGTTGGACTTAAAATATTTTCAGATAAGTTTTAATTTACTTCTGCGATATAAAAAAAATAGAAAGCAATTACCTCTCCTGATAAATTTAGGCTCGAAACAGTTCTAATAATGAATTATATTCAAACCTGATTTATCCTGGAAAACCTCAGTACTGAATATTGAACTATATTGAAAACGGTTGACTATAAGGCCGCCCCTGATACTTCCTGCTAATATTTACCACATTGACAGCACAGTCTGCCTTGTTATGCTTTTCTATGTTCTTGAGCTCTTTTAACGAAAATACTGTTATTTAGATTTTGAAACTTCTGTGGTCTTAGAAACAATCAACCGGCTCTCACCAGTGATGAGTGAGGATTGATGTGCTTTTCGAGTCCTATAAAAGAAACGAGAAAGCCTAACGATTAGATAATCAATTTCAAAGTTTTTCATTAGTAGTTTTTTGTTCACGAAATTTTTGTTCACGATATCTGTTTTACCTGTTTAGTGTGTGAAGTTAGCGTGGTAAAGCTTTTAAAACTTATTTGGACCAGTCCAAATTGGTTCCGAATCACAGAATATATAAGTCTGGAAAAGATCTTTGAAACGCTACCGGTTGGATTAATTTTTTTATGTAATAAAATAATGCATTAGTAAAAAATTTTGTATCTATTTATTTTTTAGAAGATATTTCATTCTAAATATAAAGTGATTTATTTTGTCACGATATGTTTCCGTCCTTTTGTTGAAAGTTTCTTGCTATTTGCATATGTAATACCGCAAGAGTTCTGATAAAATAGGTACACAAACGTAGTATATATAGCTGCTATATTGGGAAAAAAGTTTAAAAAATTTCGTTAGAATTGTTGATAAGATAAATGAAAGAGACCTGTTTTCAACACATGCTGCTTGAAAATTCTCAGATGGTCCACCTCTTTTAGCCTAAAAGCATCAATAATTACTTTGGGCCACAGTGTTAATAAAGACGTATACTATGTGTCTCTGAATGTTTTTATTCAATAATATAATTGTTATCTTTTCCTGAAAATTTTGTCTCAAAAAAGGTTATGCCTATAAAAATAGAAAAGGTTTTGATAATATGAGATAAGGAGGTATTTTTATTTCTATTTTATAATTTGATTGAGAAATATTAAAGTCTTTAAGGTTTTAAAAATATCTAGGCTAATTGAGTTATTAAAAAAATGTCTGTGTCAATTAAAAATCTATTTAGGCATCGTAGATGATGTCACAAAATTCAGTGGAATCAAAGAAGAAGTTCAACATGGAACCGACCTCAGGCAACACCTTAAATTCGGCTAAAACTGAGCCAAAAGATATATACAACAAGAGTTTCTCTGAAAAGAGCACTAAACTCTCATCCCACAGAGTAGTTGACATATTAAGCGTTATTGGTAATAATTGATCAGTATGAAATATTTTAACACCTTCTGCATTACCGACAGTATATCCCATAAGTAGAAGCACGGAGTCTCTTTTTGATTCTTATTGTAATAATAAGAATCAGTCTTCGGGTCAAACTAATACAATAGGAAGTGTCAACAGCAACGCAACATTGCTATCAGCCAGCGCTGCACTTGACATTTGTGCTTTGACACTCTTTACAACACCAACCTCACTGGCAGAAAATTTAGTAACAGACTGCGAGGAGTTTCCTTCCGATTGTAGCAACAAAAGTTTCGTCAGCAGCGATACTAATTCAAAATCATTATCATCTGGCGGTCCACTTGACTTACGGAATTTTAGTGCAAATTATGGAGATGCAGCAACATCAAGTGGCACTTCTTCAATATTGTCTCACAGTCCATTTGACTTGCGGCGTTCTAATTTAAATGGTCGTTATAATCCAACATCTAATGGGCTGTCTTTTCCTATGATTTGTCTTATTACAATAATCATTATTCTTCTACTCGTCCATCACATCAAAACAATCCATCTTTTCCACAACATCAGTATAAACAACAGCATTATGATCGATATGCTGGTCATGATACAACTTCACAATATAACAGTTCTGAACAGCATAACAATGTTCTACCCACATCTGGCAGCTTGCAACGGCATCAGAATAAGCAGCAGTAATACCATCCTCATACTACACAGTCTTCGAATAAACATAAGCCTCAAGAATTAACAAAAATAAATAGAAGTTCTAGACAAAGCATTGATGCTGGTGCTAAGTATCAACATCAGCAATATAGTCCTCATTTTAATCAGCTTCCGGACAAATATTGTCAATCTCAGGACATGTTAAGTAAAGCTGAAGTCCCTAAGCAACTCAATGATGCTGTTAGTGAATCGGCAGAAAATTCAATTAATAAGAAAACATATTTACAGGTAATTTATAGTATCCTATATTGAAAAGCAAACTAATTTATGTGTGTATTATACACATACATACACACCGGTGATAATGTTGTGTTCCACAATTATATTATTATATCTTCAGGATTTAGTTATTAGGGTCAGAGTTATTTTAAACTAAAAATTAAACTGCATAGAAACAAAATGCCGATAGCTCTGGAAGAGAAAAGAGAAAGTGGAGTAGTTAAAATAAATTTATACCAACCAAACTTGTGTTAGTAGTGTTTTCACTCTGACAGTTAGGATCCAATTTTATTTTCTCAGTAAGACGTAATCGCTAACCCTACATAAATCATGTTATTGAAAACTGTTAAGCTCAATTAACAGTTTGTCTTAATTATACGGTTTTTCATTACGGCTTATTGGTTACCCCTTTTGGGGCGAATATTTACCCAAATGTGACTGACCTGAATATACAGATATTTTAATTTCATAATTTATTTTGTTTTCATTTGCGTAAGATTCTTCGTGAGAGTAGCGCTAAGCTTAAGCAGAAGGAGACAATTGCATGCACGTCAAGTAACATACCAAATAAAGGTAATACTTACTGTAGTTAAGATACATCTTGTCTTAGCACACTTTATATATTGCAGATGATGAAACGGATGGCCTTGATATGCCTTCATCCAAATATAAGAAAATGACATATGCTCAAGTTCTGGAATTAGAACTTTTTTTCAAGAAACACCATATTTGACGTCTGACAGAGCAATCGAAATTTCACAAAAAATTGGCATTAGAAAAGACCAAGTACAAAATTGGTTTAGGAATCGTAGAATTCGTGGAAAAGTAAAACCAGCATCCCCAGAGCTTTTAAAATACTTTTGGCAATCTGTTTCGAATCAATACAATTCTCTTATTCGGTATGCTTCACCTCAAGTACCACAACAGCAGAGTGCAACTCAATTTGCTCAGGTTCCACTAAATTACATAAATTCTACTTATGGTGTTCCCTCTGTACAACAACCTGATAGTTTCAAATATTGTAACCGTCAACAAGATTTGTCACATCCATTTTCTATGCAAGAAAAACCTCAAAGTATATCAATTATTAAGGAGTCGGACTATTCATATAGAGTCTCAATAGCACCATCACTGACCACCAACTCAGCTACAGCAGTTTTTCATCCCATATCAACGCATCTAACAACGGTGCAATCAACAATAGTGCATCCAACTGCACTGCAACCAACAACAGTACATCCATCGATAGTGCATCCACCTACAGTATAGTCAAGAATCTTGCATACAATTAAATTACAGCAAAGTACACTGCATTTAACAGCAAAAAACTATAGTTCAGCTTACTAGTGCAGCAATCGTAAGCCAAACAGCTTCTGTTTCGAATTCTAATGACTATGCGCTAAGGTACCACAACAGGATGACATATGCTCTAGTTGCAAGGCCGTTGTCAGAGGAAAGAGTCGAGGAATAAAAGGTTTAAATGTAACAAACTAATATATTCTTTTTAAGCAAATATTGGAACATATTTTTAAACGTTTTTATAAAAACTTAATATCATGAAATTTGGTAATAGCAGATTTTTCAGCAGTCCATCTTGATGTATTAAAAATTCACTTTATTGCAAATGTTTAAAATAGAAATGAAAAAATTTTAATGTTTTCTAGAAAATAGAAATCCATAACTCCATATTTTGAACTATTTTGTTTGTCTTTTATTATTATTTAATATGCTTTTATTATTATTTTCATATAGTTTATAAGAAAAAAAATTATAAGTGCTTATAAGCTACTTATAAAACAAATTTCTTTACAAAATTTGCTATATGAAAATAGACACATTTTCACTTGCGTTTGTTATAAGCACAAAATTTTTTTTCTTGTGAATAAGTCTTTAAGTGTATTAAAAAAGTTGTAATTACTTGCATATTTATTGCCTAAAAGATTTGGCATAAATGAAATACTTTCCGGTAATCGTTTATATAAATGTTCTATTTCAATTGATATATTGATTGATTATATATTATGCATATTCTATTAGTCTTATTATATATATATATATATATATATATATATATATACATATATATATATATATATATATATATATATATATATACATATATATATATATATATATATATAAATATACATATATATATATATATATATATATATATATATATATAGATATAAATACATATATATATATATATATATATATATATATGTGTATAGAATATGCATAATACTTGTATTTTTATATTAAGTTGTCATATTTAAGAATAAGTTATGAGAAGCCGGACACATTTTTTATAAAGATATAAACTCAAGGACAAGACATATATTTCATGGTGTCAAACATGATGTTTAATTCAATGAACCTTCTAAGAAATAGGGACATGAAAACAGGCCAACGATAAAAGCATAAATTTAATGATGAACTTTTCATATACAAATTAAATGTAATATTTTATAATTCAATAGCTCAGAACGCTGCATATAAATGCAATTCTTAGTGAGAACTGATATATTTTTACCCAGTTTTGTATAACCGTGGAACAATTAACAGATATATGCAACAGCACAGTGGATTGTGAACACTTTTTCAACATTCTTTTCAATTTAACGTGACTACATTATTTTCTCATTTTGTTTCTAACGGTGTGTTTGTAAAAGTTGATTACATATAAGTATATATCTTTCGCTTCAATGCCACGGTGGAAATGAGACGTCATATGTGTTTGTTTTAATAATTTTTATAACAATTTTCTACGGTTTAAACCTCCATTTGCCCCTTCACTCAAAAGTAGAATTTTATAATGGTTCCAATGACATTTATTAGAACTTCACATTCTGAAACAGCTGCAAAAATGGACAAGAATCTAATAAACAATCAACTTCAACACGAGGTAAAATAATTCTCTATTCCGTTTTGTTGAATATGTATAAACACATCGAACATATTTTATTCAATTTACATTTGATTTTATTTTTTATGAATGCGTCTCATATTTGACAGCATGTTTCACCAAAAAGTTGCTTTGTATTAACGAACTCACCTTGCATATACCTATTTGGTGTGACTTGATATAAATTAATTAAAATTAATTTACTAAATTCGCAATATATGTGCAATATTGTGTGGTATCTATTGCAGTGTTGATCCTCCAACTGGATTCTATTTCTATTACTTCTAAATTTTGTTATAAACGTCATATGAAATGGACATATAAAATTATCTGAAAAAAAAACGTTTTAGAGAGAAAAATTTCGGCTTTTAAAAACATGCGCTACAACAATTGTAATAATAGCATTGCTGTGCAAAATATAATTTTTTTGTCTCTTCTTTAAATAAAACCATGTGCACTATATAGATTGTGATGCGCTAAGCCCGAATCCGTTTTCGTTTTTTTTTTTCATCAGGACCAGATTTTTTTTTATGAACGTGGAAATTTTTTGCCCCTAAATTAGTTAGGCACGTAGACATATTTCACCCCAACTCGGGAACGAGTTCCTCTACACCAGTCACATCGGCAACAAGTGCGGGGTTAGAAAAGAAACACCTGGACGTATTTCCATCATTAGTAGATCTGAAGATGTACCTGTAACGTTTTCAGCTGTCTTGCCATCTAACATTGTAAACATGAAATTATGCTTGATCAAAAATTGCTTCCCCACGCGACAACTTCGGTATTTTGCAAAGCATCAATATCTAAATTAATTTTTCTTTTGTTTCTTTGGAAATTCAAAAGAGATAGAACGGCAGAATATTGTTGATGACGGACTTTTATTTCGCCAATATTCTTCTTGAGAAATCGTCTGTAGACTTAACGGAACCATACATGCCAGTAACAAAGTTCTTTTTATTTTTTTATTTTTTTTTATTTTTTTTATTTATGATTTGGCTATCCCGTACAACAAGATTAGAATCTTATAATTATAGTAGGGGAATAAAAGAGTTGAGTTAATTACATTTTTAAAATACAATATTAAGAGTTCTAAAATATATATGGATATAAATTTATTTTGATCTATAAATTATAGTATGTATACTATATATTATAATATTATAAAACCACATGAATAGTATCACGATGCAAAAGATATTTAATCAGAAAAATGTTCTATTAAAAGTTTTTTGAATTGAACTGCGTTGTTGTTTGTTTGTATGTGACATGGAAGTAGGTTCCAAAGACGGATAGAATATATGAAGAATTGATGTTCAGATACGAGACTGCGGTGTCTAAATGGGATAATTTTCTTACCCCTGTTGGATCGTGCGAAAATCAAACGATCATAGAGATAGGACGGTTCCTCTAAATAAATAATTTTATGTAATAACATAAGCACCCTTACATCCATCAAGCTGTTGAAGGAAATCCCATATAACCGTTTTGAGTAAGGTGATAAATGGTCGTATCTCCGAAGACCATATACATACCGAATAATGTTATTGAACGATTTATTTAATTTATTTTTACTGTTAGAGTCACAACTGGCAAACAATTCACAACCATATAATAGTCGTGGTATTAAGTACGTCTTTGCTATTAAAATTCGAATGTTAAGGGGAGTAAAGTACTGCGTAGGCCATAACTCATGGAGTTTGATAAATATATTACCCGCTGCAGAATTAATCTAATTAAACCAACCCAAGATGTGATTTATTAGAACACCAAGATTTTTGGTAGAAGAGACTATATTGATCTTTTGATTGTTGAGTAGTATCTCAAAGTTAATATCAAACTTCAAAGTCTTTTTGTGCAGGATGACGCATTTACACTTCTTAGGGTTAATCTGTAGCTTATTGAAGGTGACCCAACGGTGGACACAATTCAAATCGTAATTGAGTTTAGTAACATTTTCCTTCAATAATTCCAAAGAGCTACTTCTGCAAAGCTGCACATCATCAGCGTAAAGATGAATTTTAGAGTAGGTTAAGTAATTCGGCAGATCATTGATATACATTGAGAACAAAAGAGGGCCCAGAATAGATCCTTGTGGAACACCCTTGGGCATCGCTAAAGGCGTAGAGTATATCCCATTGAGGATAACTGATTGAGTACGATTACTCAAATAGGATCTGAGCAGGTTGGAAGATGTTCTAGAAAAACCAAACAGTTTCCTAAGCTTGTAACAAAGAATAGTGTGATCGACAGTGTCGAATGCTTTCGAGTGATTCAACAACACTAGAACATTAACATAGCCATTGTCAAGGTCCAAGCGAATGTCCTCAAGTACATTAGCTAAAGCTGTAATGCAGCTGTGCTGCACACGAAAACCAGATTGATAAACACTAAGCAGATTACATTGTTTTAGAAACCCATTTATTTAACAATACATAAGCTTCTCCATTATTTTCGAAAGAAAGGGCAATATAGCAATAGGTCTGTATTCAGAGCCGGATTTCGGTACTAGGACAATCTTAGCTTGTTTCCAATTAGAAGGAAAAATTGATGTGGTGAAGATGGTGTTAAAGATATGGGTTATGAACGGAAGTAGTTTAGGTAAGATAATTCTAATAAGCCGAGGGTCCAGGTTATCATAGCCTATAGAATTCGACTTAACAGAAGATACAGCAAGGAGAGCTTCGGACTCGTTAATGCAGCGGAAGTTAAAAACTCTAGCATTATTGATGTTTTCTAAGCTATTCAAGTAACTCTCGTCGTATGAGTCGTCATAGGATTGTGAAACTTTAATAAAGTTCAAGTTAAGCTCATTTGCAGTTGCACTACTTTCAACACATGTATTATCCTTACCAATCCCAATATCTCGTATAGTTTGCCACGTTTTTTTACTATCCAGAGCATATTGGAACCGTTCAGCATAATACCGGGATTTAGATTTCCTGATTTCTCGGTTAACATTTGAGCGCAGTGTACGATACTCTTCCTTTAAAACATGAATCTTAAAACGCTTCCAACGCGAGTACGCAACATCTCTTTGCGCAATTAACAATTTTAACGCTGGAGAAAACCACGGTCTAATATTAACACGAACAGTTTTAGTAATATTGGGTATAGCTGAATCATAGAGGTATGTAATATTGTTTTCAAGGAATGTAAGCTGATCTTCAGGAGATATCATGCGAAAAATAGAGTCCCAGCAAATGTTATTGAAACCTTCATTCAGAGTTCTTTTGTTTACATCAGCACGTTTCTAAAAGTATGTCATATCTTTTTGTAATGTTTTAAAATTAAAAATTTCATAAATTTGGAGACAAATTTTATGATTTTATAAAAGATTAATAATTATTTAAACTTTCTTTTTTAATTGATAATATGGAATCTTAGCTTTTATTATACCCTTCACAAAAATGTGAAAGGGTATATTTAGGTTTGTCATTCCGTGTGTAATTTCTTCGATATCAATATGCGACCCCATAAAGTATGACCGTCGGAAGGACGGTTCCAGAGCTGGGAAGCTTACACCTATTTCTCGACGCAAAATTAACACCAAAAACAGATTATTTTTTTGCTTATTTGAAAATTAAACCTATTTCATGCCAGGGATGGGAAATGAAAAAAATTTTTTTTTTGGTACATTCAGTGTTTTGTGGTACATATAATAACTAAAATGTTAAAAATGTAAAGTTTTTCTTAAATAAAACCGTTTTTGGTGTAATGAAGATTTGCATCGATTAAAAAAAAATAAAAAATTTAAAGTTCCCATCCAGGGTTAGGAAATTCAAATTTTTTTTATACAATAAGCTAACCAAAAATCAACTGACGTCATTTTTCCTGGTTAAAATTACTTTTTATTTCGGCAAAACGCAATTGGTATTAAAAATTTAAAAAAAATAAAAATTTCGATTCCAGGGCTCGGTATTGCAATATTTTTTAGTACATGAAGGTAACGAAAGTAGTAACGAATTTGTAATTTTTCTTAAATAAAACCGCTTTATACATCATGAAGACTTCCATTGGTAGCAAATAATTTTAAAAAATTCAATTTTCGATTCCACGGATCGGAAATTGAATATTTTTTTACACCTTCGGTATTTTGTGGTACATATAATAAGTAAAATGTTTAAAATTTTAAAGTTTTTCTTAAATAAAACCGTTTTATACATCAGGAAGATTTGCATAGATGGAAAAAAAAAATTATAAAATTTAAAAATTCTTATCCAGGGTTAGGAAATATTAATATTTTTGTTTATTAAAATAACTAAAAATCAACTAACGTCGTTTTATCCTAGTTAAGATAAATTTTTGTCCGGGTAGAACAGAATTGGTATCAAAATTAAAAAAAAAAACAAATTTCGATTCCAGGGCTCGAAAACTGATATATATTGTACTACAAGAAAGTGACAGAAATGGTTACAAATTTGTAGTTTTTCTTAAATAAAACCACTTTATACATCATGAAGACTTGTATGGGTAAAAATTATTTTAAAACGTTTTAATTTTCGCCTCCAGGGATCGGAAATTGAAATATTTTTCGGGCACATTCGGTATTTTGTTGTACATATAATGACTAAAATATATAAATATGTTAAGTTTTTCTTAAATAAAACCGCTTTTGGTAACATGAAGATTTGCACGGATGAAAAATATTTTTAGATTAAAAGTTCCCATCCAGGGTTAGGAAATTTGAATTTTTTAATACAATAACATAACCAATAATCAATTAACGTCGTTTGTTCTTGGTTAAAATAATTTTTTATTCTGGCAAAATAAATTTGGTATCAAAAATTTAAAAAAATCAAAATTTCGTTTCCAGTGTTGTATACTGCAATGTTTTGTAGTACATGAAAGTGACAAAAATGTTTACAAATTTTAGTTCTTCTTATATAAAACCGCTTTATACATCATAAAGACTTGCATTGGTAAAACATTATTTAAGAAAATTTAGTTTTCGTCTCCAGGGATGGGAAATTTTATTTTATTTAATTTTTTTTTTTTTTGATACATTCGGTATTTTGTGATACATATGGTAACTAATATGTTTAAATATCTTAAGTTTTTCTTAGGTAAAACCATTTTTGGTATTATTAAGATTTGCATTGATTAAAATAATTTTAAAAATTTAAAGTTCCCAAATTTCAAATTTTTTTATACAATGCATAACCAAAAATCAATTAATGTCGTTTTTTTCCAAGTTAAAATTGTTTTTTATTTCGGCGAAATAAAATCGGTATTAAAAACTAAAAAAAATAAAAATTGTGATTCCAGGGTTGGATACTGCAATATTTTGTATAACATGAACGTTACCAAAATGGTTAAAAACTTGTACTTTTGCTTAAATAGAACCGCTTTCACATTATGAAGACTTTTGTTTTTGAAAAATTAAAATTTCGTTTCCAGGGTTGGGGAATTTTGAATATTTTTAAGTGAACTGAACTGAAGTTGGTTTTATTTTTTGATAACTGAAATTTTTTTATAAGTTAGAAAACAGACGTACGTTAGTGAAGGGTATATAAGATTCGGCACAGCCGAATATAGCACTTTTACTTGTTTTATTATAGAGGCAGCACCTAGCACGACCGAGCAGGCCTTTTTTCTTCCAAGGAAGTTTGCAATCAGGACACATTTTGGAGTAAATTTTATTCTATCATATTTTTTTAACCATATGAGCGAACTTCATAATTCTCAAAAAACCACAATTTAAATCAGAGCAATCTTACGTACAAACACTATAGAAGTGCGTAAACAATTTTTAATATTTTTAACCAAAATTTACATGTGACCTTACTTCATTATTTCAAAGGCAAATAAACGTTTTTTTGGGATACAATTTATGGATTCTTCATACTGAATCTATTTTCTACAAAACTGCATCATTACATTTTAAAATTTTATGTGTCAACAAAATTACTTATTGCACAAAAAATCCCACTGTGCGTTATGCCGAAACTAGAAAGTAGGGAATGGTATTAAGAGCACAGATGAATAAAGATGAAAAAATGTAGAATTTTTTGGTTTTCGCTTGTATTATACAAAAGTAATTCAGCTTAAAAGAAATGAAAAATTTTCTATTAAAATGTGTACTTATTTTATATGCTTAATAACTATTTATAAACAACTGTAAGTGGGGGCACGAAGCTAAATAAATTCAGCAGAAAAAAGCAGCCACTTTCGACAGTAGCTCTACCAAAATATTTACCGGCGAAGTAGATAATTCAAGTCGCTACAAAAAAACTGTCCTCTTAACACTAACCCACCCTTTCTTCTCGCAACTTGCTTTGTATGTGTAGAGATCCTACCCTGGGTGCAAATCCAAGACTAAAATAAACAAGTAAAAGTGTTTTATTCGGCTGTGCCGAATCTTATATACCCTTCACTAACGTACGTCTGCTTTCTAACTTATAAAAAAATTTCAGTTATCAAAAAATAAAAACAACTTCAGTTCAGTTCACTTAAAAATATTCAAAATTCCCCAACCCTGGAAACGAAATTTTAATTTTTCAAAAATAAAAGTCTTCATAATGTGAAAGCGGTTTTATTTAAGCAAAAGTACAAGTTTTTAACCATTTTGGTAACGTTCATGTTATACAAAATATTGCAATATCCAACCCTGGAAACGAAATTTTGATTTTTTAGAATTTTTGATACCAAATTTGTTTTGCTAGATTAAAAATAGTTTTAACCAAGAAAAAACGACGTTAGTTGATTTTTGGTTATGTTATTGTATTAAGAAATTCAAATTTCCTAATCCTGGATGGGAACTTTAAATGTAAAATATTTTTTTATCCATGCAAATCTTCATGTTACCAAAAACGGTTTTATTTAATGAAAACTTAACATATTTATACTTTTTAGTTATTATATGTACCACAAAATACCGAACGTGCCCAAAAAAGATTTCAATATCCGATCCCTGCAATCGAAAATTTAATTTTTTTTAAATTATTTTTTACCAATGGAAGTCTTCATGATGTATAAAGCGGTTTTATTTAAGAAAAACTACAAATTTGTTACCACTTTCGTTACGTTCATGTACTACAAAATATTGCAGTACCGAACCCTGGAAGAGAAATTTTGATGTTTATTTTAATTTTTGATACGAACTTTGTTTTGCCGAAATAAAAAGTAATTTTAACCAGAAAAAACGACGTCAGTTGATTTTTAGTTAGTTTATTGTATAAAAAAATTTAAATTTCCTAACCCTGGATGGGAACTTTAAATTTTTAAACTCTTTTTTTCATCGATGCAAATCTTCATTATACCAAAAATTGTTTTATGTATATATATTTAGTTTAATCGTTGACCTGTTGTATTATAATAATATTCTTGTTTTATCGTTCGGCTATAGGTCAGGTTTTTAAAAAATCAATAAACACTAAATATTTTTTGATTATTTAATCTTTATTTAATGTTATTTTTCCCAATATTTCGAATAGCTTCGCTATTCATCTTCAGGGGAACAATGTAAATTAAAAATTAAATAAAATTATATTGGATTAACATATTTTCAATATGTCGATCGTCTGTAGTCCTAAGGAAGTAAATAAAGATTAAATAATCAAAAAATATTTAGTGTTTATTGATTTTTTAAAAACCTGACCTATAGCCGAACGATAAAACAAGAATATTATTAAAAATTGTTTTATTTAAGAAAAACTTTAAATTTTTAAACATTTTAGCTATTATATGTTCCACAAAATACCGAATGTGCCAAACATTTTTTTTTTAATTTCCTATCCCTATGAATTTTTTTTTTTAGTTTTAATTGGACAATTGAGGGGTCCCACAGCATGAAATAGTTTCAATTTTCAAATACGCAACAAAATAATCGGTTTTTGGTGTTAATTTTGCATCGAGAAATAGGTGTAAGCTTCCCAGCTCTGGAACCGTCCTTCCGATTTTTCTGAATTTCAATACCACTCCATGTTAGCTCACTTCCAATGGATCAGTCCACGAATGAAGCCTCTAGCTCTTCTGGGTGCTTGGGAAAACCACGTACAGACAGACGGACATCGCTCAATCGTCATCGCTATTCATAAGGATCCGAAATATATATACTTTATGGGGTCGCATATGGATATCGAACAAATTACACACGGAGTGACAAACCTAGATATACCCTTTCACCTTTTTGAGAAGGGTATAAAAAAAGGATATTCGACAGAACCCAGAGTTTTTGCGTACTAGCACGGCATATAAAAGTACTACGGATTTTCATGAATTTATATACAGTTATATGGTCGATATCAAGAATTACACTTTTAACATATATGGACGATAGGTGCGTACTTTATTCGAATTTTTTGAGTTGACGTATTTTTCTTATATAAAGTATTTGAAAGGAGTGTACTGAATTTCAAACCTTCGTATTCTACATACTTAACCTATGATTTTATATTAACTTTTTTAACTTATTTGAATGTGCAAATACTTAACAAACTGTAAGTAACTACAAATGACAGTACTCTTTCACACAATATTCTCATAATTATATTTTTTGAGGAATAAAAAGAGGACAACGAAGTGTACGTTGTTGACCTGTCATTGTTTTATATTTCTTACTTATTTATTTTGTTTGACTGCCGATATCATGTTTTTATTTATAATGCTATTAAAAGGATCTTATGGTAAAGATTTACTCTGCATATTGTAGCACCAGGTGTGCAATATCCTTCGAAAGGTCATGATGAGCAAAGGAATGTCATATCTTGACAACACCCCTGGGCACTGTAACTTGTACATACTATAACAATGCAATAAATTTAATCTTACTTTCTTCGTAGTTTGGTGCCACTCTAGTGAAGAAATATAATTTGGTGTAGACCAAAGGCTAGACTAGACTATCCTGGCATGAACATTTATTCTTCTATTGTTACATGGTGACGACTGCGAATATGTCGACGACAAAGTGTATTTATGTATGTGACGCTTTGCTTGTTAACATTATTTTTATCAGAAGTATTTAGGAGGTTTTGTTCATTGGAATGTTTATGTATATTTTTATGGAAGGATCTTTTTCTAAAAATAAACAATAGCTTGCATTTGTGTGTAATAGAGTTGATATAAAAACTCATGACTTTGTTTATTACAATCTTCTGCACCATTTGGGTTTATAAAATCCTATTTAATTTTTAAGGATTTTACAAACTGACTAAGATATATTTTACTTTTAATTGCTAGTGTGCAAAGTTCATATCTCCTTTAATTATACCCTTCACAAAAAAGTGAAAGGGTATATTTAGGTTTGTCATTCCGTCTGTCTGTACGTGTAATCGGGTTTTCCAAGACCCCAGAAGAGCTAGAGTCTTCGTTCTTGGACATCTTACATAGAGTGGGAAGCTTACACCTATTTCTCGATGCAAAATTAACACCAAAAACCATTTATTTTTTTGTTTATTTGTCAGTTGAATCTAATTCATGCTTTTGAAGCCTCAATTGTCTATTTAAAACTAAAAATATTTAAATTTTTTTCTAGGGATGAGATATTAAAAGTTTTTTTTTGCACATTCGGTATATTGTGGTATATTTAATAACTAAAATATTTAAAAGTTTTAAGTTTTTCTTAAATAAAACCATTTTATATATCATGAAGATTTACATTGATAAAAAAAAAATAATATTTAATAGTTTTCACCCAGTTAAAATAATTTTTTAATCTGGAAAACAAAATTGGTATAAAAAATTAAAAATAATCATAATATTGATTCCAGAGTTGGGTAACTGAAATATTTTGTGGTACAAGAAAGTGACAAAAATCCTTAAAAAATTTTTAGTTTTTCTTAAATAAACACGCTTTATACATTATTAGTAAAAAATAATTTAAGAAAAAATAAATTTTCGCTTCCAGGGATGAGAAACTGGTTTTTTTTTTTCATAAAAGTAATGAAAAAGCAACTAACGTCGCTTATTTTTACTAATCAAAACTAGTTTTAATTCAAGAAAAGCAAAATTTTCATCAAATATTAAAAAAAAAAAACAAAATTTAGTTTTCAGGGGTGGAAAATAAGTTTTTTTTATTCATTAAAGTAACCAAAAAGGCAACTGACGATATATTCTTTTTCTGGCTAAAACTACTTTATAACTTAGGCAGAACAAAATTGGTACTTAACAAGTAAACGTGCTTTATTCGGCTGTGCCGAATCTTATATTCCCTTCACTAATGTACGTCTGCTTTCTAACTTATAAAATAGTTTCAGTTAGAAAAAAATACAAGTCCTCATAATGTGTAAAGCGGTTTTATTTAAGCAAAAGCACAAATTATTAGCCATTTTGGTAACGTTCATGTTATCCAAAATATTGCAGTATCCAACTATGGAATCGAATTTTTTTAATTTTTTTTCATTTTTAATACCAATTTTGTTTTGCCGAAATAAAAAATAATTTTAACTTGAAAAAAACGACATTAATTGATTTTTCGTTATGTATTGTATAAAAAAATTGTAAATTTCGGAACCCTGGATGGGAACTTAAAATTTTTTAATTTATTTTTAATCGATGCAAATCTTCATGATACCAAAAATGGTTTTATTTAAGAAAACCTTAAAATTATTAAACATTTTAGTTACTATATGTACCATAAAATACCGAATGTGCCAAAAAAGAAAAAAAATTCCCACACCTGGAGACGAAAACTAAATTTTTTAAGATAATGTTTTACCAATGCAAATCTTTATAATGTATAAAGCGGTTTTATATAAGAAGAACTAAAATTTTTAACAATTTTTGTACTACAAAACATTGCATTATCCAACACTGAAAACGAAATTTTGATTTTTAAAAATTTTTGATATCAAATTTATTTTGCCAGAATAAAAAAGATTTTTAACCAAGAAAAAACGACGTTAATTGATTTTTGGTTATGTTATTGTATTAAAAAATTCAAATTTGCTAAACCTGGATGGGAACTTCAAATTTAAAAAAATTTTTTCATCCATGCAAATCTTCATGTTACCAAAAACGGTTTTATGTAAGAAAAACTTAACATATTTATATAGTTTAGTTATTATATGTACCACAAAATACCGAATGTGCCCAAAAAATATTTTAATTTCCCATCCCTGAAGGAGAAAATTAAAACTTTTTAAAATTATTTTTACCAATCTTCATGATGTATGTATAAACTGGTTTTATTTACGAAAAACTACAAATTTGTAACCATTTCTGTCACTTTCACGTACTACAATATATATCAGTTTTCGAGCCCTGGAATCGAAATTTGTTTTTTTTTAATTTTTGATACCAATTCTGTTTTACCAGGACAAAAAATAATTTTAACCAGGATAAAACGACGTTAGTTAACTTTTAGTCATTTTAATATATAAAAAATATTAAAATTTCCTAACCCTGTATAGGAATTTTTAATTTTTTAAATTTTTTTTCCATCTATGCAAATCTTTCTGATGTATAAAACGGTTTTATTTAAGAAAAACTTAAAATTCTTAAACATTTTAATCATTATATGTACTACAAAATACCGAATGTGTCAAAAAAATATTCAATTTCCGATCCCTGGAATCGAAAATTTATTTTTTTAAACTATTTTTTACCAATGGAAGTCTTCATGATGTATAAAGCCATCGGAAATTTAATTTTTTTTGACACGTTCGGTATTTCGTGGTACATATAATAATTAAAATGTTTAAAAATTTTAGTTTTTATTAAATTACACCGTTTTATACATCAGGAAGATTTGCATAGATGGAAAAAAAATTTAAAAAATTAAAAATTCCTATACAGGGTTAGGAAATTTTAGTATTTTTTGTACATTAAAATAACTAAAAATCAACCAACGTCGTTTTTTCCTGGTTAAAATTATTTTTTGTCCTGGAAAAACAGAATTAGTATCAAAATTAAAAAAAAAAACAAATTTCGATTCCAGGGCTTGAAAACTGATATATATTGTAGTACATGAAAGTGATAGAAATGGTTACAAATTTGTAGTTTTTCTTAAATAAAACCACTTTATCATCATGAAGACTTGCATTGGTAAAAAATAATTTTAAAAAGTTGTAATTTTCGCCTCCAGAGATCGGAAATTGAAATATTTTTGGGTCACATTCGGTATTTTGTGGTACATATAATAACTAAAATGTATAAATTTGTTAAGTTTGTCTTAAATAAAACCGTTTTTGGTAACATGCAGATATGCATGGATGAAAAAAAATGTTTAAATTTAAAGTTCCCATCAAGCGTTAGGAAATTTGAATATTTTTATACAATAACATAACCAAAAATCAATTAACGTCGTTTTTTCTTGGTTAAAATTATTTTTTATTCTGGCAAAACAAAATTGGTATTAAAATTTAAAAAAAAATAAAAATTTCGATTCCACTGTTGGATACTGCAATATTTTGTATAACATGAAAAACGCAACTGAAGTTGTTTTTATTTTTTGCTAACTGAAACTATTTTATAAGTTAGAAGAAGACGCACGTTAGTGAAGGGTATATAAGATTCGGCACAGCCGAATATAGCACTTTTACTTGTTAAAACTATTTTTTATTCCAGAAAAACAATAATTAAAATTTCGAAATAATTTGTGGCACATGAAAGTGACAGAAATGTTTACAAATTTGTAGTTTTTGTTAAATAAACCGCTGTTTACATCATGAAGACTTGCATTGGTAAGAAATATATTTAAAAATTTTTTTTTTCTCCAGGGGTGCGAAATTTTATATTATTTTGCACATTCGGTACTTTGTAGTACCAAAACTAACTAAAATGTTTAAAAATATTATGTTTTTCTAAATGTACCCTATTATAGCTTAAATTGAAAAACTCTAAAGTAGTATACATCCGAGATTTTATCAAACAATAATATTAAGATGATGTAGTTGGATTGTAAAGAATCAGCTCTATTTTATTGTTTTAAAATTTATAACCAAAGTTTGTATTAATTAATTTCACACCTCTTCGAGACGAATACGAAGTCGATATGACTGGAATAGCAAGAGACGGTGATTCGGAAACAAATGGTAAATCATTTTCAGTACCAACATTATTAAGAACAACATATTAATTTGTTTTTTGTCTTCATAAGAAGTGAAAACTATGTATCAAGAGACACAACAAATTTCATTATATAATAAGAAGTTATTAAAATTAAACCAGGAAAAGAAAGAAACAATCGCGAATCTAAAAATGGCCCTAGAGGCTGTATATGTTACAATTTTTGATAAAAGAAGCATTGAAATTATTTATTTTATTATTATTATTTTTTTTTTTTTTGAGTAGACTTTATAAAATTGTATGTAAAAGGGAATGTCCAACATGGCTATCTGAACGTTAATCAACTACAAAGTGTCGGCTAGCAAATTTATATATTTAAATGCGGCTAATAATAATAGTAATAAACAGAGGGAAGATGGCACACTTTGGAATTATCGATTGTGGGAATTTGTCAGTCATGATGTCGCAGTGGTCGAGTAGGCATCGCGCGTTCGCCGTGGATACATTTTTTAAGCATATTGACTCTTACGTACTATTTGCTCGTCGACAAGTTTGTTCAAAGTTCGGTATTCGACGAATAAGTGATAGATGGAGTGTGAATTTAAGTCGTTCTTAGGTGCAGAGATTCTGCACAACTGCTTCAGCTGTTTACGTCCGCACGCCAGGGCGCAGTTGATCTTCAAGGCCTCCCGAAAACATTGACCTAATTAAAAACAGTTTACCTGAAAATCCGTTACTTTCAATGCGGAAAGGCGCAAACTCACTGGGACTTCCAAGAAGATTTCAAGTTCCATCCTTTCAAAATTTAAAACGTTCGCGAACTGAAAAAAAGTGACTTTTATATACGCAAAAATTTTTTTTAAATGATGCTGGAATGTTTTAGCACTAAAAATGCATTTTGTATTTTTTGGAGCGGCGAAGCTTTATTTCACTCAAACGGCCACGTCAACAAGCAAAACTGCCGTTACTGGTCTCCAAGAACCCGCAAGCCTCAATTGAAACGTCAAAAACTACTACATTTCCCTACTGTAACGATTTGGTGTACCTTATCTACGCATGAGACTATTTAACCCTTTTTTTCCTAAAATTCTCGAGGCCAGGCGATGAATATAAACGGCGAAAGTTATGGACGTATGAATACGGCCTTCTTTTTGCCAAACCTGCTAGCTCATCCGTCGTACTCTTCACACTCTTGGCTTCAACAGGATGGGGAGACTGGCCAGAGCTCCGATGACTTTTCTTCGGAAAAGTTTCCCCCAAAAACTGATCAATCGCGTTGGGGACATCCATGGCTACCGATGTCCCCCGACCTCACTCTCATGTATTTTTTTTAAGGGGATACCTCAAAGAGAGATTATATAATGACAATCCCCAATCTCTAGTGGTTGTAAGTGAAAATATTCGTTGAGAAATCATCTCAATTGAACCAAGTTTACTGCAGCGTGTGGTGCAAAACGCAATGCCCATTTTTGAACTGGATGTTCAACTCTACAGAAGACATCTTGATGTCATACGTTCTAATATATAAAATCCGCATTTTCATTCTATCGTTCAATGCTTTTAATAAAACTTTGTGTTATATATTACGTTTTTTATTAATCTGTTAACAAATTTACTATATGCCATTGTACTATTATAATATGATATTTATTTGTTGTCAAAACTGTGGTTGAAGTCTACTGGAGATGTGGTAAAAGCGCCAAAGGCATAGAGACATTGTTTAACCACCATAATCTCATGTGTTTTTATTTAAGTTTAAAAATGTAAATCTGGTAACAGATAACCAGTATATCAGTTAATTTGGGGTACTATCCATATATCGCTTCCTTTGCAGCCGGACCAGCAAAGAGCTCAGTTCCGTTCGAGAACGGAATTCATTCCATATTTTTGTTTAGGAAAGAAATAATTTTCAATATTATGAACTGAATTAGGTCATGAAAATAGAAATAATTTTGTATCGAAGCATTAACTTTTTTTTCTAGACTAACACTTAGTGCTACTGCTCTGTTCCAGAAATGGGAAGGAGGGGATGGTGTTAACAGGACACATGAGATCAGATTAAAATATATGCTGTAGCTGTTTTTAGTTTTTACTTCGCCGGCAATTTTTTTAATGCATGTAACGACGAGGAGAATGCAGTCGCATTAATTGAAACAGGCCGACAAAAATGAACACAACCATGCACTGGTGCCGATCAGAAAGATGCTATTCCACATCATATTTATGACTGAGTGTGAAGTCTAGGAATCTAGGAATCGTATATTCGTGTTCACTAATTCAACCTCTTTTTGTCTTTATTAAAAAATTAATAAAAACAGCGATATCCGCTTCCGAATGGGATGCGGCATCTATTTAGCTTTGAATTAAAGTTTAATTTTTTAGAAAATAATCTAACAAATGAAATATTAAAATATTATATAAGCAAAGTTAATATTATTTAACTTAATTTTTTCGTAAATAGTTATTTATATTAACGCATTAAATATTTGAAATTGAAATAATTTCAAAGTACCTAGTTATTAATTCAGGTATAAAAAATTGCAGTTCAACTCTATATTTAATAAAAGTTTTAATAATTATTTATATAATTCTAGTAAGAGTACTGATAAAATATAATTTTATTGAATATATCGTACAATTTGTGTATATCTATTAGTATGTGCTACGGAAAAAATATATATTGAACAAAAATTTAAATTAAATTATATCACAGTCAAATATGCATGTAAGTGCAAGCATTAAACTTAAAACTACATAAATTGTACATTTTATACATAATGCAACTATAATTAAAAAAAGCAAATAATAGCATTTTAAATATATTAAATACTGATACGCACTAGGACCTTAAAATCATTAAAGAAGTTCTAAAAGTCTTTAACTTAATCGAACATTTTATATATATAAAAGATACAGGCATATAAATTACAAATAATGTAAAAACTCTTTGCTGTGTTCCCTGAGAAGCCAAATTTGCCGGATCAGAATCCGCATATACACACGCTTGTTGGTTCCTCTCATTGTTATAACTAAAAAGTTGTTTATATCTTAATTTTTTAATGATTACTAACACTTTTTAGACGAATAGTTTAAAATTGTTGGATATAAATACTTCGTTTTGATTATAGTTTATGAGGCATTTGAATGAATTTAACAAAAATTCTGAATGACATCATTCCTGAATCTTTCAACTACTTAGTTGTTGTCATTACAACTCATACATTTCTGTGGCAGTCATAGGTAAACTATTTACTACAGATTCGGCACAATTAAGATCTGAGGAGGGCGTAGAGCTGGAAAATATGTTGTCTATTGTGTACGTTGGTGACAAAGAGTTTTTGGCAGCTGGAGTTGAGTTTTCTGAGAGATAGTCCAAAATTTCATTTATCTCTGAAGTAAATGATGGACTTTGATTAGTTATTATGTTGTTAGTTGGCGGTGTTTTATTAGGTACCACGTTTTTAACTGGTATTTCTATTTTGATAGATGCTTGGGCGTTTTGAACTTTGGCTTTGCAGGGTTTTTGTCTAGATCTTATTGGAGGACACTGGGAGTAAGACATTAGACGTTGTACTATGCCTTTATGGATCTTTTGCTCTTTAAGCGGTTGTGTAGAATTCGTTGATTTTGTGCTCTGACGTCCTTCTACCTCTCTTTTGTGCTTCATACGACGGTTTTGGAACCAGATCTTTACTTGCTTTTCAGTTAACGCCAAGCGTTGTGCGATTTCAATACGCCGCTTGCGATACAAGTACATATGCTTTTCGAATTCAGCTTCCATATACACGAGCTGAGAATTAGTGAACGCTGTACGAGAACGTTTGACGTTGGCATTAGGCTGTTTCGGATGTGGTACACTTGCGCTGGTTAAACTACTTGTAGTACGAATGTGTTGAGGAGCCAGCTGATCTATTGTTGTGAGATATATCTGTTCATTTGGTGGATATATAGTCTATAAAATAAAATTTGAAATAAATTCATGGAACATAATCGAATGTTTATGCTCCACATTGTCTAACTTACATTATTGGAATTAACCAAAGGCCTTTCGTATACCGTTTCTACGGATGCCTGATTCACTGGATAGTAGCGCACTGTAAAAGACATTTTTCAAATATATATTTCAATTGTTCGACTTGTTATGGCTTAAAAATCTAAATACAGACTGATGAAATTTTTTCGAAATGCTGTAGTTTTATGCAGATCGTTAGCATTTTCCTTGAGCACCTGTCGTGTGTTTTGCAAAATTTGACTAGCCATTCGTGCAGAGTGCAATAAATCCTTTGGCACCGTCGTGACGCACCAGTAAAATAAATAGAGTTTTATTTTGTGTTATGGTCATGCCTTTTCACTTCTTAGAGATTTAAGTTGTTGTGGTGCTGCTGTGTCACTCCTAGATGTAAGCGATATACCTGAGCTGTTTCATGAATTTTCCATAAATATTTTCAAATGGTTTTGAATGTAACAAAAATATTTGTACATCATTTTGACCTCTCTCAGATGAATGTAAAAACTACAGTAGTAACTGAAAATGATATGAAAAACTTGTGTGCGTTATTTAAAAGTGCGTATATAAAAAGTGACTTTAATTAAATATATGATTATCTTCAACTCAACAGAAATAAATAACCGTCAATTGTATAACGTTTGGATAATAGATATTAAAGTAGTTTACCAATTTCAAACTTTTTATACCCTTCACAAAAATGTGAAAGGGTATATTTAGGTTTGTCATTCCGTGTGTAATTTCTTCGATATCAATATACGACCCCATAAAGTATATATATTCTGGATCCTTATGAATAGCGATGACGATTGAGCGATGTCCATTTGTCCGTCTGTCTGTACGTGAAATCGGTTTTCCCAAGCCCCCAGAAGAGCTAGAGACTTCATTCTTGGACTGATCGATTGGAAGTGAACTAAATTTTAAGTTTTTATTACACCGTTTTTGGTGTAATGAAGATTTGCATCGATGAAAAAAAATTTTAAAATTTAAAGTTCCCATCCAGGGTTAGGAAATTTAAATTGTTTTGTACAATAAACTAACCAAAAATCAACTGACGTCGTTTTTCCTGGTTAAAATTAATTTTTGTTTTGGAAAACCAAAATTGGTATCAAAAATTAAAAAAAAAAATTGAAATTTCGATTCCAGGGTTCGGTACTGCAATATTTTTTAGTACATGAAAGTAACGAAAGTGGTAACAAATTTGTAATTTTTCTTAAATAAAAACGCTTTATACATCATGCAGACTTTCATTGGTAACAAACAATTTTAAAAAAATTTAATTTTCGATTCCAGGGATCGGAAATTGAATATTTTTTTTTACATATTCGGTATATTGTGGTACATATAATAATTAAAATGTTTAAGAATTTTAAGTTTTTCTTAAATAAAACCGTTTTATACATCAGGAAGATTTGCCTAGATGGAAAAAAAATTTTAAAAATTAAAAATCCTTATACAGGGTTAGGAAATTTGAATTTTTTTTGTACATTAAAATAACTAAAAATTAACTAACGTCGTTTTATCCCGGTTAACATTATTTTTTGTCCTGGTAAAACAGAATTGGTATCAAAAATTTAAAAAAAAACATATTTCGATTCCAGGGCTCGAAAACTGATTTATATTGTAGTACATGAATGTGACAGAAATGGTTAAAAATTTTTAGTTTTTCTTAAAAAAAACCATTTTATACATCATGAAGATTTGCATTGGTAAAACTTATTTTAAAAAGTTTTAATTTTCGCCTCCAGGGATCGGAAATTGAAATATTTTTTGGGAACATTCGGTATTTTGTGGTACATATAATAACTAAAATATATAAATATGTTAAGTTTTTCTTAAATAAACCCGTTTTTGGTAACATGAAGATTTGTATGGATGAAAAAATATTTTTAAATTTAAAGTTCCCATCCAGGGTTAAAACATTTGAATTTTTAAATACAATAACATAACCAAAAATCAATTAACGTCGTTTCTTCTTGGATAAAATAATTTTTTATACAAAACAAATTTGGTATCAAAAATTTAAAAAAATCAAAATTTCGTTTCCAGTGTTGGATACTGCAATGTTTTGTAGTACTTGAAAGTGACAAAAATTGTTACAAATTTTAGTTTTTCTTATATAAAACCGCTTTATACATCATAAAGACTTACATTGGTAAAACATTATTTTAAAAAATTTAGTTTTCGTCTCCAGGGGTGGGAATTTTTTTTTTTTGGCGCGTTCGGTATTATGTGGTACATATAATAACTAAAATGTTTGAAAATTTTAAGTTTTTCCTAAACAAAACCGCCTTTGGTGTAATGAGGATTAGTATCGATGAAAAAAACAATTTTAAAATTTTAAGTTCCCGTGCAGGGTTCCGAAATTGAAAATTTTTGTATACAATACATAACCAAAAATCAATTAATGTCGTTTTTTTCCAAGTTAAAATAAATTTTTTATTTGGCAAAACAAAATTGGTATTAAAAATAAAATAAAATTTCGATTCCAGGGTTAGTTACATGAACGGTACCAAAATGGTTAAAAATTTGTACTTTTGCTTAAATAAACCCGCTTTACATATTATGAGGACTTGTAATGGTAAAAAAAATTTGAAAAATTAAAATTTCGTTTCCAAGGGTGGGAAGTTTGGAGTATTTTTTTTAAGTAACCAAAAAACGCAACTGAAGTTGTTTTTATTTCTTGCTAACTGAAACAAAGCAGACGCACGTTAGTGAAGGGTATATAAGATTCGGCACAGCCGAATACAGCACTTTTACTTGTTTATTTTCTTACGTTTTATTCTATAACTGGTTGGTTTTTTGCCGACTCAAATTGTAGGTGTAAGAGAAATAAAGAACCACAACTAATAATTGTTTTAATATTAAAACAATTTATTTAGAGTGTTGACAACAGAAGAGTTTAAAAAACCCCCAAAATATAAACTAATAAAAATTGCTTATTTTGATCAACGGTGTATATTTATTACATTCATATAGAAGCATACACGATTCTTTTAAACATGAGCCTAAGCACTTGTTACCACGGCATACTTTTGTTACTAGTAAAAAATTTGCAACTTTTATCTATTGCTTTGTAATAAATAATATCTTTTAAACATACGTGAATCATTAAAAACTAAAATTTTCTTCAGACGTCGCCATAAGAAAGCCTCTGACTCCTTCAACTACACTGCCTTGCAAAAAATAACTTTTTGTCGCTCCTTTGAATAAAGCTATGTGCATATAACTCGTGAATGAGTTATCGAGTCATCGGGTGCAAAATGTCTAGGTACCTGGCTAATTTAGGGGGAAAATTGCCACGCCCATCAACAAAAATCTCGACCTGATAAAAAAAACCGAAAACAGATTCGAGTTTAGCGCATCAAAGTCCATATATTGCACATAGTATTATTCAAAGGAGGATTTGGCTGCTGAGCACTGTTATAAGAAGGACACAATGTTCCATTGCCACCTTTAAAGAAAGTCGAAGCAAACTCTACTTTTATAATGATGTATTTATGATCAATGCAGTTGGCAAAACTGCGTCAAAGATGTGTGGCAACAATAATATCCACAAACAGGCAAAGCGAAAAAATAATATTCAATGTCACGGAAATGCAATTAGTCGTAGACATGTTGGCTGCCGTCATTCTAGAACAATGCACACTTATAAAACTGTCTACCAAAGTCTAGTCTTTCGTCTATACCCAATTCATTGTTCCATCACGAGTCGCACCCAAGGCACCACGAAAGTAAGTTAAAGGATATTGAAAAATTGCACTGGCTACAATCAGGAATTTACACTAAGCAAGGCCATTATAACTTGTTTATGCACCTGGTGCAACAACATGCAGAATCAGATTATCCCACAAAATCTTGTCTATAAAATTACAAACAAAAACAGACTCTCTCTCTTTCTCTCTCTGCCAGTAGAAGGAACAAACCAAAAAGAATCCTTGCAGTTCGTTGTATTTGTAAAAACATGCATTTAAATTATAAAATACCACTGTCGTTGTACACTTGTCCATACATGAATAAAGTACAAGCACTTGCCGGTTTGTGAGGTAAGTTTTTGGCTTAATCAAATATATATATATATATATATATATATATATATATATACATATATATATATATATATATATATATATATATATTTATATATATTGTATAAGTTCAAATAAAAACTTCATATTTTAGTGATTATTTGCTTGGAATACGATAATAATCAGTAATTTGCTGAATAACTACCGAGTTTTTTTGCGAATGTAGGGGACATTATGCCTAACATTATATTTAAGAAATTAAAATTGACAGCTACATAGACATTCAGACCATAATTTTGTAAATCACTTTGCGTTAGTGAAATATATATGTTAACAAAAATAAAACTTCAAATAATTTTGCTCTCGTTTGCTTCATTTGATTTAGTTTTTCAAACAAATTTAAAACATTTCCAAAGACAAAGCAACATATGAATAACACCACATTTCTTCAATGATAAATTGTGCTCAAAACAAAAACAAATATCAATATATTTTTGGTGGCTAAATGAATACACCCTTTAAATAGATTTGTTTTGCTAAAGATTGTATTAACAGCTACCAGTTATAATTTTAAGATCAACTTTCCTTTGATTTTTTATAATAACAAAAACCAATTATCTTTTTTGTGGCGGCTCATTAAACTATGGACTATTGCTTATAACCTCTTTAATTCAGAACTATATGAGCATTCTGTGGTATTAAAGAAACTCGAAATTTATTTGATTATTAAATTTTTTTTCGACTACTACCACTACACATTCAATCATTTGCACGTAACGAACAATTGTCTATGAATTTTAAGTGAGCTTAATATAAATTAATATAATTGTTATACACCAGCGACCGTATATAACAGTTATCTGAAACAATTGTACTCAAAAACTTTATATGTTAGAATCGTTGGAACTCGCACTAGCGTGCTCTTTCATAATCTATGGTGATGATGAAAATGCTCTAACTCCACATATGACCATTGTTTTTCTGAGAAAAATAAGAGTTTAGTTGAAACAATAAAACACATGAGTTCCATTTTGCCGTCATAAGATAAGACTCTTGTAAGGAGTCGTACTTTTAATTAAAGAATGTTTTATATATCTCTGAAACGAAAGAAAATAGTTTTATTAGTCTGTCTCATATCAAACTAGTTCTGTTTGGTAATTTTCTTATTTTTACAATAACCTACGCTTAGTTTGACAACAATAATTGAATTTTGGTTAATTATTGTTTTAAAGTTATTTAAAAATTTATTTTTAACTTTTTAGTGAGATTTTCCTAAAAATCCTTTAGAATAGCGATGACGATTGAGCGATGTCTGTACGTCTGTCCGTCTGTCTGCTGGTTTCCAAGCCCCAGATGAGCTAGAGACTTCATTCGTGGACTGATGGATTGAAAATGAACCTAAATAGAGTGGTATTGAAATTCAGAAAAATCAAGATGAAAGCTGACACTCCCACGATTCCAGAGGTGGTTTAGTTTTGCATGTGCGTTACACATATAAAAAGTTATACGCCCTTAAAGTCGAAATATATTCATAATTTTTTCATAACTCTTAATTAACAAACAAAAAGGTTTTGGAAAAATTTATATAAATTCATGTTTATAATTTATGTTTATAATTTATTTCAAATAGGTGTAAAAAACATTAAAAAAAATAAAAAATAAAAAAAAAATTTAACAAGTATTTTGTGGTGTACTGAACTGAGTACACTGACCTCTTATGTGCAAAAAATTTTGAAACATTATTTTTCCACGCAAAGAATTCTTAGACACTTTTTACACTGCCAGCACTCTCTTGAATGACAAATAACGCACCGTAGCTGGTTTTCATTATTATCGGGTTGGTGTACAGCCCCGTTTGGAGACAAACCTATAACTATTCATCCAGATTGTCGCAACTTCTTCCAACCTTGTCGTAGATAATAGCGTGTCATATGACGTCGAAGATTTAGTTGATCCATGGGGCTCTCGCTTGCTAGTGCCAAGCGTTAGCAATAAAAAGATCTAACATATAGATAAATAGGACCCACCACCAACCACTTTTTGCCATGTACAGCAATCCTATATAATGATATTGACTGATCCATCTGGTCAACACTACCCATGTTTTTGATATAATTTTTGAATCATCATCATTTTTGAGGCATCACCGCATCATTACTTTCACGCTTGTTTGAGAACCATCGCTTAACCTTTCCTAGCGGAACAATTGTGCCATAACTGCTGCCCATTGTACAAATACTGCTGTCTTTCCATCGTACAAATAACATCATGTCTTCGCCTACACCTTGTTCTTCGTCAGCTAGTGCGCTAGGGTAAGGTAGAATAATTGCCCTTTCAAATTCTTCGGCCTAACTATTACATAATATGCTAACAACAGCTTCTTGAAGGCCATTGAAGCAGTTTTGGACAGAAAATTATTTCTAATTTAGCAAAAATCTAACAAAAATAAATACATTTTTTACTTATGCATGTGGTCATTGTACTCAAGTGAGTACAGTCCAATATTTACGTTTCTAGTTTTATTACCTTTTAAAATAACAGCAATGTTTTTGTCTGTACGAAAGATTTATTTTTTATGATAATAACTCAAAACGAGCAAAAAAAAATTATTACAGTTTTATATATCATTAAAATATCTGTCTTAGCTCCACACGCTTCTGGGCCCCAAATCAAATTGATGATTTTTCACATAAAATAAAAAACCACACACAAAGTTTTTTTCAGCAGCTCTTAATAATATTCTAGTAAAACAAAATACCAGAACAATTATTGTAATTTGTTTGTTTTAACTTAGCTGCTAGCAAAACTTCAGCTGTACTCAATTGAGTACAGTGACTTCTAATGGGTTAATATAAGTATTTTAATTGAAAATTGATTACTAAGAATTTTAAAACTGTATGACAAAATATATCAAAAGAATATTCTTCCGAGGTGGGTTCATTCAACATTGTTTCGAAGCACAAACCATTTGAGAGCCAAATAATGCAACTTGAAGGAGCGCTCGTATGACTTTTCTTATATAAAATACAATGCATATCGTCAGCAGCTAGTGTAAACCTGCTAAGTCTAAGTGTATATAAATTTATATAAATTTATTTTATTTTAATTAGTCTGAAGGAAAAAGGGACGTCGTATTGGCTGGCTAAAATATTTACTTTAATTTGAGATTCCACAAAAACTATCTTATTGCGTGGAGTTCTTAAGCTGCGCATAGAAAATACCAAAAACGTACTTTGTGTCAAGTGAGTTGGCAGGGTTGCACGTTAAATCGAGGATATATATATATATATATATATATATATATATATATAAGATTCTTAACTAAACTATTCACTGAAAGCACTCTAAAAATTATATTCGAGGAGGGTGTAAAACTCGATAATCTGTCGTCAATTGGAAATATTGATCATAAAGCGCTTTTGACTGTTGGAGTAGAATTTTCT
>OY776277.1:49755613-49762613 GCA_963675445.1 Linnaemya vulpina
CATATACATATACATATACATATACATATACATATACATATACATATACATATACATATACATATACATATACATATACATATACATATACATATACATATACATATACATATACATATACATATACATATACATATACATATACATATACATATACATATACATATACATATACATATACATATACATATACATATACATATACATATACATATACATATACATATACATATACATATACATATACATATACATATACATATACATATACATATACATATACATATACATATACATATACATATACATATACATATACATATACATATACATATACATATACATATACATATACATATACATATACATATACATATACATATACATATACATATACATATACATATACATATACATATACATATACATATACATATACATATACATATACATATACATATACATATACATATACATATACATATACATATACATATACATATACATATACATATACATATACATATACATATACATATACATATACATATACATATACATATACATATACATATACATATACATATACATATACATATACATATACATATACATATACATATACATATACATATACATATACATATACATATACATATACATATACATATACATATACATATACATATACATATACATATACATATACATATACATATACATATACATATACATATACATATACATATACATATACATATACATATACATATACATATACATATACATATACATATACATATACATATACATATACATATACATATACATATACATATACATATACATATACATATACATATACATATACATATACATATACATATACATATACATATACATATACATATACATATACATATACATATACATATACATATACATATACATATACATATACATATACATATACATATACATATACATATACATATACATATACATATACATATACATATACATATACATATACATATACATATACATATACATATACATATACATATACATATACATATACATATACATATACATATACATATACATATACATATACATATACATATACATATACATATACATATACATATACATATACATATACATATACATATACATATACATATACATATACATATACATATACATATACATATACATATACATATACATATACATATACATATACATATACATATACATATACATATACATATACATATACATATACATATACATATACATATACATATACATATACATATACATATACATATACATATACATATACATATACATATACATATACATATACATATACATATACATATACATATACATATACATATACATATACATATACATATACATATACATATACATATACATATACATATACATATACATATACATATACATATACATATACATATACATATACATATACATATACATATACATATACATATACATATACATATACATATACATATACATATACATATACATATACATATACATATACATATACATATACATATACATATACATATACATATACATATACATATACATATACATATACATATACATATACATATACATATACATATACATATACATATACATATACATATACATATACATATACATATACATATACATATACATATACATATACATATACATATACATATACATATACATATACATATACATATACATATACATATACATATACATATACATATACATATACATATACATATACATATACATATACATATACATATACATATACATATACATATACATATACATATACATATACATATACATATACATATACATATACATATACATATACATATACATATACATATACATATACATATACATATACATATACATATACATATACATATACATATACATATACATATACATATACATATACATATACATATACATATACATATACATATACATATACATATACATATACATATACATATACATATACATATACATATACATATACATATACATATACATATACATATACATATACATATACATATACATATACATATACATATACATATACATATACATATACATATACATATACATATACATATACATATACATATACATATACATATACATATACATATACATATACATATACATATACATATACATATACATATACATATACATATACATATACATATACATATACATATACATATACATATACATATACATATACATATACATATACATATACATATACATATACATATACATATACATATACATATACATATACATATACATATACATATACATATACATATACATATACATATACATATACATATACATATACATATACATATACATATACATATACATATACATATACATATACATATACATATACATATACATATACATATACATATACATATACATATACATATACATATACATATACATATACATATACATATACATATACATATACATATACATATACATATACATATACATATACATATACATATACATATACATATACATATACATATACATATACATATACATATACATATACATATACATATACATATACATATACATATACATATACATATACATATACATATACATATACATATACATATACATATACATATACATATACATATACATATACATATACATATACATATACATATACATATACATATACATATACATATACATATACATATACATATACATATACATATACATATACATATACATATACATATACATATACATATACATATACATATACATATACATATACATATACATATACATATACATATACATATACATATACATATACATATACATATACATATACATATACATATACATATACATATACATATACATATACATATACATATACATATACATATACATATACATATACATATACATATACATATACATATACATATACATATACATATACATATACATATACATATACATATACATATACATATACATATACATATACATATACATATACATATACATATACATATACATATACATATACATATACATATACATATACATATACATATACATATACATATACATATACATATACATATACATATACATATACATATACATATACATATACATATACATATACATATACATATACATATACATATACATATACATATACATATACATATACATATACATATACATATACATATACATATACATATACATATACATATACATATACATATACATATACATATACATATACATATACATATACATATACATATACATATACATATACATATACATATACATATACATATACATATACATATACATATACATATACATATACATATACATATACATATACATATACATATACATATACATATACATATACATATACATATACATATACATATACATATACATATACATATACATATACATATACATATACATATACATATACATATACATATACATATACATATACATATACATATACATATACATATACATATACATATACATATACATATACATATACATATACATATACATATACATATACATATACATATACATATACATATACATATACATATACATATACATATACATATACATATACATATACATATACATATACATATACATATACATATACATATACATATACATATACATATACATATACATATACATATACATATACATATACATATACATATACATATACATATACATATACATATACATATACATATACATATACATATACATATACATATACATATACATATACATATACATATACATATACATATACATATACATATACATATACATATACATATACATATACATATACATATACATATACATATACATATACATATACATATACATATACATATACATATACATATACATATACATATACATATACATATACATATACATATACATATACATATACATATACATATACATATACATATACATATACATATACATATACATATACATATACATATACATATACATATACATATACATATACATATACATATACATATACATATACATATACATATACATATACATATACATATACATATACATATACATATACATATACATATACATATACATATACATATACATATACATATACATATACATATACATATACATATACATATACATATACATATACATATACATATACATATACATATACATATACATATACATATACATATACATATACATATACATATACATATACATATACATATACATATACATATACATATACATATACATATACATATACATATACATATACATATACATATACATATACATATACATATACATATACATATACATATACATATACATATACATATACATATACATATACATATACATATACATATACATATACATATACATATACATATACATATACATATACATATACATATACATATACATATACATATACATATACATATACATATACATATACATATACATATACATATACATATACATATACATATACATATACATATACATATACATATACATATACATATACATATACATATACATATACATATACATATACATATACATATACATATAATATACATATACATATACATATACATATACATATACATATACATATACATATACATATACATATACATATACATATACATATACATATACATATACATATACATATACATATACATATACATATACATATACATATACATATACATATACATATACATATACATATACATATACATATACATATACATATACATATACATATACATATACATATACATATACATATACATATACATATACATATACATATACATATACATATACATATACATATACATATACATATACATATACATATACATATACATATACATATACATATACATATACATATACATATACATATACATATACATATACATATACATATACATATACATATACATATACATATACATATACATATACATATACATATACATATACATATACATATACATATACATATACATATACATATACATATACATATACATATACATATACATATACATATACATATACATATACATATACATATACATATACATATACATATACATATACATATACATATACATATACATATACATATACATATACATATACATATACATATACATATACATATACATATACATATACATATACATATACATATACATATACATATACATATACATATACATATACATATACATATACATATACATATACATATACATATACATATACATATACATATACATATACATATACATATACATATACATATACATATACATATACATATACATATACATATACATATACATATACATATACATATACATATACATATACATATACATATACATATACATATACATATACATATACATATACATATACATATACATATACATATACATATACATATACATATACATATACATATACATATACATATACATATACATATACATATACATATACATATACATATACATATACATATACATATACATATACATATACATATACATATACATATACATATACATATACATATACATATACATATACATATACATATACATATACATATACATATACATATACATATACATATACATATACATATACATATACATATACATATACATATACATATACATATACATATACATATACATATACATATACATATACATATACATATACATATACATATACATATACATATACATATACATATACATATACATATACATATACATATACATATACATATACATATACATATACATATACATATACATATACATATACATATACATATACATATACATATACATATACATATACATATACATATACATATACATATACATATACATATACATATACATATACATATACATATACATATACATATACATATACATATACATATACATATACATATACATATACATATACATATACATATACATATACATATACATATACATATACATATACATATACATATACATATACATATACATATACATATACATATACATATACATATACATATACATATACATATACATATACATATACATATACATATACATATACATATACATATACATATACATATACATATACATATACATATACATATACATATACATATACATATACATATACATATACATATACATATACATATACATATACATATACATATACATATACATATACATATACATATACATATACATATACATATACATATACATATACATATACATATACATATACATATACATATACATATACATATACATATACATATACATATACATATACATATACATATACATATACATATACATATACATATACATATACATATACATATACATATACATATACATATACATATACATATACATATACATATACATATACATATACATATACATATACATATACATATACATATACATATACATATACATATACATATACATATACATATACATATACATATACATATACATATACATATACATATACATATACATATACATATACATATACATATACATATACATATACATATACATATACATATACATATACATATACATATACATATACATATACATATACATATACATATACATATACATATACATATACATATACATATACATATACATATACATATACATAT